>CM062267.1:3601875-3844375 GCA_031216635.1 Dissostichus eleginoides | reverse complement strand
GAGCATCTGATTGGTTTAAGTAAGTGTTACCTCTGCAGGTGGAGCATCTGATTGGTTTAGTTAGTGTTACCTCTGCAGGTGGAGCATCTGATTGGTTTAGTAAGTGTTACCTCTGCAGGTGGAGCATCTGATTGGTTTAGTTAGTGTTACCTCTGCAGGTGGAGCATCTGATTGGTTTAGTAAGTGTTACCTCTGCAGGTGGAGCATCTGATTGGTTTAGTAAGTGTTACCTCTGCAGGTGGAGCATCTGATTGGTTTAGTTAGTGTTACCTCTGCAGGTGGAGCATCTGATTGGTTTAGTTAAGTGTTACCTCTGCAGGTGGAGCATCTGATTGGTTTAGTAAGTGTTACCTCTGCAGGTGGAGCATCTGATTGGTTTAGTTAGTGTTACCTCTGCAGGTGGAGCATCTGATTGGTTTAAGTAAGTGTTACCGCTGCAGGTGGAGCATCTGATTGGTTTAGTGAGTGTTACCTCTGCAGGTGGAGCATCTGATTGGTTTAGTAAGTGTTACCTCTGCAGGTGGAGCATCTGATTGGTTTAGTAAGTGTTACCTCTGCAGGTGGGGCATCTGATTGGTTTAAGTAAGTGTTACCTCTGCAGGTGGAGCATCTGATTGGTTTAAGTAAGTGTTACCTCTGCAGGTGGAGCATCTGATTGGTTTAAAGTGCCAGTGAAGTGCATTTTTTTGCGCCAAAATGAAATGGCAGTTTCATTTCTTACATATAATTGTACCTGTTCATGGCTAAAATATTTTTTTAGGAAGTGCGAGGGACGAGATAAACATCGCAAATTTTTCAGAGTCTGAGCCTACCGCTGCTGCAGACGATAGCGGCTGTGACGTCACAAGATGGGCCCAGTTGTGATTGTAAACATGGCGGAGCCTTCGGAAAGTGATACTGGTGCGAGAGAAATGAGTGATTTTGACAGCTTTTCGGACAGGATAGATGAGGAAAGTGGCCATGGAAGTCAATTTAGTTGAGGACAATATTTTGTCATAGATCTAGAGTAGATCTACACACAGGATTGGCCATCACCTGATCATACATTCATCTGTTCATAGCATGATGCAACATTCATGTTCACATGCAGTGTTGTGCTAATTACTGAAAACCAGTAACTAGTTACAATTACTAGTTACTTCACTACTTACACCAAAAAGTAATGCGTTACTGTGAAAAGTAACTTTTTAGTTACTTAAAAAAGGGCACCCATTAATGCCCTTATACTGTAGCCTTCATTTCAGTACTGTTATTGCATCGGAGAATAATACAACCTGTTGATCAACTTGACATGCATTTGCATCACTGAACTCTGCTAAGCAATGTGGTCTATACAAACACAAACACAAAGATATGTTTCAAAGTGCCAATCCAGCCGCTGTTGCTTAGGTGGAGGTGGAGTGGCGTCGGATGAGTCTGGGTCTGTGGTCTTAGCTACTAGCTTCGTCCCAGCATGTTGTTTCTGCAGATGTTTCAACAGATTTTAATTGCTGTTTTGGGCAGTCGATAGGATCTTTGACCCGCCAAGACACAACTTACATTTAACTAAAACGTTCTTTTCTTTGTGCTCGACAAAAGTGAAATAGTGAGAATATCTCCAGGCGGAGAAACTCGACTTGAGCTCTGCCGCCGCCATGATAGTCTTGTTAGTAACACAAACACAGTGGCCTTTATTTTTCATAAACAATCTACGAATCTACGAAACAATAACACCAGCCACTCACCTTCATCTTTTGGGAACAGAAACATCGCCACTTCGGCAGAATTGACATTACCACAGCCAGCGGCAATGCATCGCTTCCCGTGTGTTTTTCCTCCCTTTTTCTTCACTGTCGCCTCCATTGTCAGGTTTCCTCGATTGGCAATCACTTCCAGTCGACTGCGAAACACTTTCCAATAAAATACTCGCTCAAAAACGTTGGTAAATTCCACTTTGAAACAGAGACAAAATGAACGGTGGTGAATGTAAACACTTCGGCTGAGC
Source organism: Dissostichus eleginoides (assembly GCA_031216635.1). Lineage (NCBI taxonomy): Eukaryota > Metazoa > Chordata > Actinopteri > Perciformes > Nototheniidae > Dissostichus > Dissostichus eleginoides. The sequence continues at coordinate 3,842,391 of CM062267.1, read as the reverse complement.
CCATCTTCTGACGTCACGCAGTAGATCGCAAGCCACGCCCACGAAGGCGGATTTCCCAGCGGAAAATTCCAACTCGTCAAATTCGTTGCTATTCCAACATCTTTTATATGGGTTCCAATGGACAATTTTGGTCATTACTATACGTATTAGCATAACAGATCATGCACCGGCGCACACTTCACTGGGTCTTTAAGTAAGTGTTACCTCTGCAGGTGGAGCATCTGATTGGTTTAGTAAGTGTTACCTCTGCAGGTGGAGCATCTGATTGGTTTAGTAAGTGTTACCTCTGCAGGTGGAGCATCTGATTGGTTTAGTAAGTGTTACCTCTGCAGGTGGAGCATCTGATTGGTTTAGTAAGTGTTACCTCTGCAGGTGGAGCATCTGATTGGTTTAGTAAGTGTTACCTCTGCAGGTGGAGCATCTGATTGGTTTAGTAAGTGTTACCTCTGCAGGTGGAGCATCTGATTGGTTTAGTAAGAGTTACCTCTGCAGGTGGAGCACCAGGAAGGCCAGCGTGTCTCTGTTGGCCGGCGGCAGGTCTCCCACCGTCTGGTAGATCAGAGCGATGCTGTTGTCATCGTCTGACACCTCTGAGGAGACCAGGAGGAGAACAAACGTACGTCAGCGGAGAACAAGAGAGAAATGTAATAACAACATGATGTCTGCAACTCCAGTTACTCTGCATGAATATCATTATCGATACACCGCAATATTTATTGTTGTTTTATATCGTCCACATTTTCACTTTAACGTCTTGTGTTTATATAAATATTGCTTTTCCATTTTATTGGATCTTTTATTGCTTACTACACACTACTTATTTTACTTTGTTTGCACATTTTTTCTTTAATTTATTATGTTTCTATAAATATTGTTACTATTTTATTACACATTTCTACTTTAACATCTCATGGTAATATAATATTTTTTTTTGTGCACACGTTTAATTGAACATTTTATTCCAAATTTATTTTATTGCACATTCTTACTTTTTAATCTCCTGCTCTTAGTTTCCATCATAGCTGGAAAAAAAATTGCGAAAACAGAAAGCACTAATAAAAGTTGATTGAATGAGCCTTCCATTAAAAAGTTATTACTTTATATTAAAGTATTGGATTTTCTTTATGCAGTTTGTTATTACTTTACATCCTATGGAGCCCTCCACATCAGCACTATCATCAGTGTATAAAGAAATCATTACAACTATTCAAAGAGGTTCACTGCAGAGGAAAGGCCCAGACAGACAGACAGACAGACAGACAGACAGACAGACAGACAGACAGACAGACAGACAGACAGACAGACAGACAGGACAATAGACTTTTAGTTCTGAGTACTAATTAACCTTTATGTCCTAAATATTATAGGTTCTCTCATAGTTGCTGGGACGGAGTTCATTCAAGCTCACACTCACTCACTCTCTCGCACACATACTTCTCTCTCTCTCTCTCTCTCTCTCTCTCCCCCAGTCTCACACACACATTCTCTCTCTCCCAGTCTCACACACACACTCTCTCTCTCACACACAAATACACTCTCTCTCACACTCACATACACTCTCTCACACACTCTCACATACACTCTCTCACACACACTCTCTCTCTCTCACATACTCTCTCTCACATACACATACACTCTCTCACACTCTCTCACATACACTCTCTCTCACATACACATACACTCTCTCACACTCTCTCACATACACTCTCTCTCACATACACTCTCTCTTACATACACTCTCTCACACACTCTCTCTCACATACACATACACTCTCTCACATACACTCTCTCTCACATACTCTCTCACATACACATACACTCTCTCTCATACACTCTCTCACATACACATACACTCTCTCTCACATACACATACACTCTCTCTCACATACACTCTCTCTCTCTCTCACACACTCTCTCACATACACTCTCTCTCATACACTCTCTCTCATACACTCTCTCTCACATACACATACACTCTCTCACATACACTCTCTCTCACACACTCTCTCTCTCACACTCTCATACACTCTCTCTCACATACACATACACTCTCTCTCACATACACTCTCTCTCACATACACTCTCTCTCTCACACTCTCTCACATACACTCTCTCTCACATACACATACACTCTCTCTCACATACACTCTCTCTCACACTCTCTCACATACACATACACTCTCTCTCATACACTCTCTCTCACATACACATACTCTCTCACATACACATACACTCTCTCTCATACACTCTCTCTCACAATCACATACACTACACTCTCTCTCTCTCTCTCTCACATACACTCTCTCTCACATACACTCTCTCTCTCACACTCTCTCTCATACACTCTCTCTCACATACACATACACTCTCTCTCACATACACTCTCTCTCACATACACTCTCTCTCTCACACTCTCTCACATACACTCTCTCTCACTCACATACCTCTCTTCTCCAACATACACTCTCTCTCACACTCTCTCACATACACTCTCTCACAACACTCTCTCACATACACATACTCTCTCTCATACACTCTCTCTCACAATCACATACACTCTCTCTCATACACTCTCTCTCACAATCACATACACTCTCTCTCATACACACTCTCTCACAATCACATACACTCTCTCTCATACACTCTCTCTCACATACACATACACTCTCTCACATACACTCTCTCTCACATACACATACACTCTCTCTCTCTCTCTCACATACACTCTCTCTCACATACACATACACTCTCTCTCACATACACATACACTCTCTCTTACATACACATACACTCTCACACTCTCCCCCCCTCTCTCTCTCTCGCCCCCTCCCCCCCCACCCCCCCCCACCCACCCTCCCCCCCCCCCCACCCCCCCCCCCCCCCCCCCCCCCCCCCCCCCCCTCTCTCTCTCTCTCTCTCTTACCGGCGGCCTCCATGAAGGCCCTGTTGAGTCTGAATGTGAGCAGCGGCTCCTTCAGGTTCCTAAGGAAGTCTTTGAGCAGTCCTGTGACGGCGTTGATGTCGTCGACCCGGCTGAGCACCGGCACCGTCTTACTGCGCAGGAACTTCTCCTTCAGATCCTTCACCGTGCGGTCGGAGCCGGACAGACGGTACAGACCCGCCTGAGGAGAAGAGATACTCACTATTGTTTTATTCCCTCAAGTCATCGAGCACGGGACACTGAAACACAATGGCTCCTGGCCGAGTGTTGCAGATATTGGCGGTAGAAACGTCTGCTTTCTCGCCAAGTTAATGGAATACTAAGCAGCAAACAAAAGCTTTTTTTTAAACCCAACAGCATTGTCACTTTCCAGAAATCCAAATCCCAACTGTGACTCTGTTTTCCCGCAAAGCCAAAAATCATTTATTCTAATGACTCTCTTGACATATACAGTTAAAACAATAGTAAAGCCTGCATTTAAAGAATAAAAACATACATATTTGAGAATATCTCAGACCTGTGTAAGCCTGCAGTGCAGTCATGGATTCTAAGAGATGTAAATACTTTTTAAAAAGGACCCTCAAAAATGTAATATTCTTTAAGAGGCGAAATCTCTAGGTTTTACACCAAGTGGCAACCCTTCCTAACCTTCTTCAAATCTCTCTCTTTTGTGTCTACTGATTAATGGACACTAGTGGTTTAAATATTGTACGTAAGTGAAGATCAACCATGTATGGATTGTCAAGTGATGTACAATAGTAGAGACTAAGCTGAACACTAGTACCTTTGAACTGTGGTTCCTATCAATGAACCAAATGTCTTTCTATGTGTCTTCAATACAAATATTAAAACAAAAGGACCCTCAGATCGGCGCTCACCTCATGCAGACCCCTCTGCTCGATCTCACTGATGCAGTGAACGACGAGAGGAGGAATCATGGGAGACGTGTCGGGGACGTAGTCTGCGAGGACGCCCTGGAAACAAATCAAATAAACAATCAGAACTGAGAGATCAATACTGAGCGAAAAAAAATGTGTTTGTTGTTGTTTCAAACAATAATACAGTACAACATATCTTTCAGTCACTTGGTTGCTGATTGGCTAATGGCTACACAAGCCAAAACATTGTTATGAATAAAGTGGATTTTGAACAATAGGTGACCTTTAACAATTCTTACTGTATTAGTAGATGCATTACCGGGGCCCATCGCTTGATAAATGTATTTTTCTGCAGGCGTAATAAATATGTTATTTGCTCCACTCTCACCTCTCCGATCTTGACGGGCGTGGCCCCCAGGTTGGGGATGCACGGCAGGGGGCATCGCTCCCGACACTCGGGGTGAGAAACCACTCTGCAGTCACGACACTTCAGAGAAATCTTCCCAAACTTGATCCTCTTCCCGCAGGGAACGCACGACTCGGGCTTTATGACCTGGAGATATTCAACAGGAGGAGGGGGGGGGGGGGGGGGGGGGACTGAGGGTCAACTTAAAGAACTATAAGAACTAAACTCAAAACACATGACAGACGGTGAGGACAAATAATGAAACTTAAGTGCCTCCTCCAAACCAGAAATGTCTCTAAACACCAGAAAAACATCAAAAAGAAAGACTCTTTTCTTTCTAGTAAAAAAAAACATTTCAGTCAGTAAACAAATTACACGAACTGTATAAAGATAATTACATAATTAACTGTGAATTGTAGGATCTTGCAAACTAAACGTATGTAATGAAACATAAGACAAAAATGAAGTTTCAATCCAGCCTATTTTGACGATGGATGGGAGGAATTGGTAGCATCTTCCAGCGTGTGTAAATGGAATAAACACATGATAAATCCAACGGGACAAAGTTAGTCAGTCTTACATCAGCGGTGACACGCTGACAGGACATCCGTCATAGAAACAATTCATAAAAAGGCGCTACGTGGCCCGAAAGAAAGTGCTTTCCTCTCGTCAGATTAAATGTGTTTCTCACACATTTAACACATCATCTCCAGACCCAAAACATACATCCCTTTAGCGGCCAAAGCTGATTTAATTATTATAATGATATGCCATATTTGTATTGTTTATATTGAAGTGATTACATAGAGGTGGACCAAATGACTTTTAGACATCAAAGTGTTGGAGTGGATCTTTAATTGGACGTCAGCGCCTTTAAACTAAAATGGACAATTTAAATAAACAAATTAATTGGAATTATACATTTTTTACTCCATCATCTTTCTTTAATTCATGACTTTAACTCAGCCGTGCATGCCTCCTTTTCGGGGAGTGCAAACTGTTTTCTGAATTACTGAAAATGCTTTTTAAACCCCCCAAACTTTGGTAAGAAGCATGTCTACTTCATTAGATGTGAACATGTTTATATGATTACAGTTCTATGCTTTCAGTAAATGTTGACTATTATTGGCCGTGGTGGAGTTACTTTTTTCTCGTCAGATTGAATGTGTTTCTCACAGTTTTGGAGACAAAGTCGTGCAGCCGGACCCCCCCGAGGTTCTGAGGTGTCCCTGGTGCTGCCCGTCTCTCCTGAAGGACCTCCGGCTGCTTGAAGACGTCCTGAGACTTCACCGACTCAGAGTCCCACTCCATGTTGGCTGGACGGCAGAAAACAAAGAAATAAAACTCAACGTTAACACCACTACTGCAGCTCTGATAGGAAGATATACTGTCGATCATTTCTGCTGCATATTCAGACTCCAGACGTTCATAAAATCATCTTAAACAACAGGCAGATGTGCCGTCTTTAGATATGATTTCAGCTGCATCACAAGAGCTACCTGTCTGTATTTGAAAAACAGAGTAACGATAGATTATCTGGTAGATGACGGCTTACAATTCATTGTAAAAACATCTTGTCTTTACTTCAAAATGAAAGCATGGTTTTAAGGGATTTCATCCAAGATTAAAAGGATAGGTTCAGGCAGTGATTACATTCTTATTCTGTGATTTCAACAGCAATAAGCACAACATAATCAGCCCTAAAAACCTTTAAAAACAAATGTACTTTGACCTAAATCAACTTTAAAACCATTATTCTACTAATCAAATAAATTGGATGACAACTACAGAGATAATTTAAACTGGCTAAAGTTAGCCTGGATGAGTTGAGGCACCTGTACAGCCTGAGGTTAATAAACAAACTGAATGATAATGATGAAGTCTCACCGGTCTTCCTGCGGCTGCGGGTCCAGTACGGCACCGTCTCGATGGTGGAGACGGCCTCGACCGGTCCTCCGTCAGCGGGGACCGTCACCGTGGTCTTCGTCACCAGAGTCTCATTCCCCTGCAACAACACGCAGGGTTCATACACTTTTTCACCAATGATTTTCAATGACTTCTCCAGGACCCTTACCTCATTTTCCATGACCAAAGAATGACTCTTTCTCAGCGTACCACTGAAAATGGTTTATTTTAACATGGAACAGGAAAATAAGGTCTGCATATGAAACATGCTGTGCCTATCTAAAACAAATCCAATAGTAGGCTTACTAGCTTCTACACGCTAAAGCAACTCAAATCTCTCACCAGCAAAACACCTCGTCAGTTAAATGCCATTTTACGTTTCATTACGATACAGTATTTATTATCATTATAGTATTACTATTTCGGCGATTAGATAAAATATAAATTATATTTGACGCAACTTTAGTTACATTTCCATGACTTTTCCAAAACTTTGGGAAAATATTGTTTCCATAACTTTTCCAGGGCCTGGAATTAGCATTTTGAATTTCCATGACTTTTCCAGGTTTTGAATGACCGTGAGAACCCTGAACACGATACAAATAACAGTCAGAGTAATCAAGGTTAGTTTATTTGTATAGCACATGTTAGAGCGGAGTTAGAGTAAACTCGTAACTATTTGTTTTTGTGAGTCACACTACGCTTTAAAAGATGTTCATTTAAGTCTCACTTATTTGCTGTGAAATGTGCTGTCGGGTATCACGTGCATGTCTGCATGTCTTTGTATGGCAGGACAATGGGACACAGCTGATTGTGATTAGACAGGAAGCGGTAGAGTCTTTTGACCGTGTTCTTTTTGTTCCATTTTGATACGGAGAACTTGGAGTTACTTTGAAGCGAGGAAGTGTGTCTTCATGTTTGTACGCCGCCCGGATCAATGAATAAATCTGATGTGATTCAACGCTACAACTATCTCCGCAAAATTCGTTTAGAAGCAAAGAGAGGCGCGACATAACCCACAACCCCGATAGAGGAATTAAAATGCCACGACGGCACATTTTAAGACACAGAGGCCATTCAAAGTGCTTCACAGAGGGCCTTTAAACATATAATAACAACAACAACGATTCGTAAAAGCGATAAAATACTGGCTGCAGCTAAAAGTGCAACGATAAGGCACGGTTAAAGGATCTCAGGAGAGGCGGCATTAAAAAGAAATGTTTTTAAGTTTGATTTAAAAGCACCCAGGGTGGGGCAGACCTCAGAATTATTGTTTGTTCCAGGCGTGTGGTGCAAAAAAGCTAAAAGCCGTCTCTGCAAATGTAGTTCTGACTCTGGAGACAACGAGTAAATCACATTAAACAAACTATGTCCGGTCCGACCAGGAAGTGTTAAGAGCAACTAAACATCCCCTTTAGTTGGCAAGGCTGATTTCATTTTGGTTTTTTCTCTCCATTTTAATAAATAAAAGGGGAATGTATACATTTTCATTAAATCAGCTCTCTTGTATTAATGAACATAAATATAAAAAATGGTTTTCTTTGTCTAGTGAAAAAAGTATGAATAGCTAAACCCTGACCCAAAAAAAAGCTTAGAAGCTAAATATTTAGTTTGACATGAACATTTTGTGCATTTTTGGAAATGATTGCATCTATACGTTAACTTTTGGACGCTGTGGAGTTATTGAAAATGTTTGGATCACAGAAATTAAAGAACAGATAGGCAAAGGATGAAAGTGAAGCTTTGAACTATAAAAAGGGATATTAAAATCCACCCCTACCCTCTCTGCGTTCCTTCCGTTGGATCTGGAGCGCTTGGAGGCGCATGGAGGTCCGTCGACGTGATTTCTGGAGGAGCGCTGAAATAAAAAGCATCAGATCGATGAGTCCCCGTGAAGTGAAACACGGACGTTCACAGAGGACCGGTTGTTGAGTTCTGATCTCACCCTCTTCTCTCTTTTCTTCAGGCGCACCGTCCTCACATTGGACGAGTCCCAGTCCTGCCACAGAGCAACGTCACGGTCACATTCTCAACATAAAAGCAGGTTATTTTAATGACGATTAAACTGAAATGACGAAGCGCTCACCATCGAGTCGTCCGTTTTGTCGTAGCTGATGTCCGACAGGATGGAAGCCGACTCGTCGATGGTGCGCAGTCTGCGGGAGACACGGGAATCGTTAACACAGTTTATTTACACTTTGCTCCGACAAAAACACTCTGGGGAACTCTGTGTTATTTCTCATTTTGCCTTTAAAAGAATATATTAAAATGGTAATGCATTTAAGGCTCACAGTGGGACAGAACAAGTGAGATTTGTCCTGAAACCTGGAGATTCAGTCACATTAACCAGATGACAAAAATATACAAATTAAGTGTAAATACAGGAAGAGAAAGTACCTGGAGATTTCTTTGAGTGAGAGAAGCTGCGGTTACGTGGTGCAGTTTTTTGAGAAATGTTAGTTATTTAATAGCTAATAATAGTCAATGCATTATCAAAAAAACTCACATCATAAAGACATTTCTTTATGTGGTCTCTCTGGTTTGTGTTCAGGGACTGTTTCTGCAGAGCAATATGTGTACGTTCTTTTAAAAGCAGTAAAGTAAGTGTTTTTATCCTTAATGTAACACGGTTTTAAATTCTACTTTCTGCATGATCTAACAGTGATATATAGCGAGTGATGTATCGGCATGTGAAAACACTTCTGTTTGCAATCAGGTCTAAAGTGTCAGACGTTCCCATGTTCAGATCAACCAGCAGGAACACTGACCTCTGAATGTAACCACTGAGCACTGATAAGGTTTACAGGAGGCTGTAAACACACCGTAAACCTGTCTGTGTGTTATACTGTGTGTGTGTGTGTGTGTTATACTGTGTGTTGTACTGTAACGGGTTTGACCTTATTTTAACGAGTGGGGTGCCAGCCAGAAACAAGTCTGACAAATAATAATGAAAAAGGGAACAAAAATAGTCATTCAATAAGACAATAACAGTTACAGTACTGTGTGTATTGTACTGTGTGTGTGTTGTAGTGTTCGCTGTACTCTGTTTGATATACTGTGTGTGTGTGGTATTGTGTGTGTTATACTGTGTGTGTGTGTGTGCTGTAGTGTCTGTCATACTCTGTGGGTTGTACTGTTTGTGTTGTACAGTATGTGTTTTGTACTGTGTTGTATTGTACCGTGTGTGTTGTATTTTACTGTGTTCGTTGTACTCTGTTTGATATACTGTGTGTGTGTGGTATTTTGTGTGTATGTCGTACTCTGTGTTGCAGTGCGTGTGTGTCTGTGTGTTTTATACTCCGTGTGTTATTTAGTGTGTGTTGTACTCTGTGTGTGTTGTATTGTGTGTGTGTGTCGTACTCTGGGTGTGGTACTCTGTGTGGTACTCTGTGTGGTACTCTGTGTGGTACTCTGTGTGGTACTCTGTGTGGTACTCTGTGTGGTACTCTGTGTGGTACTCTGTGTGGTACTCTGTGTGGTACTCTGTGTGGTACTCTGTGTGGTACTCTGTGTGGTACTCTGTGTGGTACTCTGTGTGGTACTCTGTGTGGTACTCTGTGTGGTACTCTGTGTGGTACTCTGTGTGGTACTCTGTGTGGTACTCTGTGTGGTACTCTGTGTGGTACTCTGTGTGGTACTCTGTGTGGTACTCTGTGTCTGGTACTCTGTGTCTGGTACTCTGTGTGTTGTATTGAGTGTGTGTTGTATTGTGTGTAGTGTGTCGTACTCTGGGTGTCGTACTCTGTGTGTTGCAGTGTGTCTGGTGTGGTGTGTGTTGTACAGTGTGTGTTATACTGTGTGTGTGTGTCTGACCTGCGGCTGGTGTTCAGGACAGCAGTCGGCTGGCTGTTGGTGTTGAGGAAGGATATACTGTGTGTGTTGTACTCTGTGTGTCGTACTCTGTGTGTTGCAGCGTGTGTGTTGGTGTTGTACAGTGTGTGTTATAGTGTGTGTGTGTGTGTGTGTTGTACAGTGTGTGTCTGACCTGCGGCTGGTGTTCAGAACAGCAGTCGGCTGGCTGTTGGTGTTGAGGAAGGATATACTGTGTGTGTTGTACTCTGTGTGTCGTACTCTATGTGTTGCAGCGTGTGTGTTGTACAGTGTGTGTTATTGTGTGTGTGTGTGTTGTACAGTGTGTGTTATAGTGTGTGTGTCTGACCTGCGGCTGGTGTTCAGGACAGCAGTGGGCTGGCTGTTGGTGTTGAGGAAGGCGAGGGCTGATCGCTGCTCTGCGCTCAGCTTGATGCTGTTAGAGGATCCTTCGCTGGTCAGCAGGTCCCGGATCAGCTGGATCTGACGGTCCTGTTGGAGGGGAAATACAACGAATGAGAAACACCGTGAACCAGATACAAATAGAGAAGACCGAAGCAAAGTCAGGGCTTTTAAACACAGTAAAAGAGGCAATAAACTCCTTCCCCATCGGGAGCGGACACGAAACCCTTCTGACTTTTTCTCATTGTTGTGCTACGTTCAACGGCACAAATAAGCAAAACAGGGTTAGGAAATGTTTAAAATGTAACTTGTTTTTTAAATACACGTTTTCCTAAAGCTTAAAGCAGGATTTAAAACTTTAATTTAACAACAACTTCACAATAAACTAAATATAATTGAATTTACAAAGTGACGGAGGGTTAGGGACATGATTAGCGTGTCGTCGCTAGCAGTCATATGTTGTTGTCTTTTGCTGAAAACAAACAACATGTGACTGTTGTTGTTTACTTTTGCCTGATAGGCATTTGGTAAATTGCCTTTCAAAAATATTACCAATCTTTTTCAAACTCTCAAACCAGAGATGGTGATTGTGGAAAAAATAACAAAGATGCTTTTGAAGAGTGTAATTTGTTTCTATCCAGTTTGAAAGTGTTTATCTCAATGGACTCTGGATAGAGAGAACTTTAATGATATGTTTTGAACAAAAATAAATGACAAACTGTGCAAATCCCTATTGATTTGATTTCTAATATATCCAATCCAATAACTGACAAATGTTTCCATCCCTGCAGACAAACACTGGGACTCCTGCAGAGTCACACACGTGTTCCAACCCACCAGCTTCTCGCAGTCGGCCTCGGCCTTCTGCCTGCGTCTGATCTCCACGTCCACCTGGTTGCGGGCGTGTTTCAGTTTGACCTCCAGCGCCCCCCGCTCTGTTTCAGCCTTGGTGAGAACCTCTTTACAGGATCCCAGATCCAGCTCCGCTCGCTGCCAGCGGCGCCGGCAGTCCTCGAAGTTCTGAGCCATCTGGATGAAGTCTGGGACGAGAAGAGAGGGAGGCTCGTTAATAACTGAGGCAGGGGTCTAATGCGGCACGTTTCATATAGAGTGGTGCAGGAAGGAGTCCTAAAACCCGGAAGTGAGTTCGCATTTCACCACTTCCGGTTACCTCGTCTCAGATTCAACGTTTTTTTGAACATGTTTTTGGAAAATAGCTGAAATAAGGTCTGTGGTTGAGACGCATTGAAGAGACGGGTCACGTTTTGTTCTAGGACATTAAATCCATCAGCAGTGACCCCACTGGTGATTTCTGAAGAGTTGACGTGTCTGAAAAACGATGGTTGTTACCAAGTGGCTGAATAGGACTACAGAAGTTGTGGAGGCCGTTGTGCGTCATTACGCCGAACACGTAAACACTCCACTAAGTGTGTTCGCCCTGTTCTGCTTGAAAGCAAGTACCTGCCTCCTGCAGACTGTTCAAACAAACGCTTCAACTCGTACCATTTAGAATATGTTTGAATATGGATCTTAAGTTGGCGTGACGTTGAAGTCGTGCTGCTGGACTCGGCTGTAGTTCCTTTATAGCATAACGTTAGCATTTTGCTTCTGGCCGTTAGATTTATGATTAGAAAATTATAAAAGTAGGGTAGACATTAGGGCTGAACGATTAATCGATTTTAAATTGAAATCGCGATTTGAAATGATGCAATTATCAAATCGCAAAGCCTGCGATTTGTATTTTCTTCTTGTGTGTGAGTCATCCACACCAATCAGAAGTGCTGTGCTCCACATGTACCAGTCATTGTTAACCAATCAGAAGTGGCCCATGATAGTAGGTGATAGACAGATTGATCCAATCACCTGCCAAGTATTTTTGAAATACTTTTCCAAATGGCTTCCAATGGAGCTTTCCTAGATGGTTTGGTGAAACAAAGCATCTGAGTCCGGTTAGTAATGCTCCGTCACATGTTTCTATCACAGGGTGAGTCTTAAACTGAAGCTTGACTTTAAAGCAACCCAACGGAAGTTTCATGTAAGTTTAGTTCTTCACTCGTAGCTCGGGCTGCGGGGGTGCTAGAGACGGGAGCACGTTGATGCGACCTTCCTAGCCGGAGATATGGCCGCATTTTACAATAAACTTCCGTTGGGTCGCTAAAAAACAAATATCGCAAATCGAATCGCAATATCTGTCAGAAAAATCGCAATTAGATTATTTCCCCAAATCGAGCAGCCCTAGCGGACATGTGGAGATTATCCTGAACAAAACGTGCATTTATCAAACAGGTTCGTTTTCCACAGATCTTATTATTACAATATTCCTAAATCCTATGGAGAAATCCCGTTGCTTTTTGTCGAGGGAACCAGCAGCTTCCTTCAGGGTCGGCCTACAAAAATACGTCATCACTGCACCGCTCTATTATAGAGAGTAAAAGTATTCTAAGATGGCTGCCGTGTCTTCGGCTCCTCTCCAACTCTGCCTTTTTACCGTTTTATTTCAGTGTTTGTTTACTTTTCGTTGTGTGCTTTTAACTTTGTCCGACATGTATATAGACTTCTTGCACTATTTTTTATATTCTATTATGTTGCATTGTTGGAGGAGCTTTCATTGCCATTTCTACACTGTAGCTTATGTGCATATGACAATAAAAAAAACCAAAAAAAATCTTTGAAAGGATGAATGAAATACTCACTGGGTTCGATGTTGTCATTGAGGAGGTCCACCTGCGACCTCAGCTTATCATACAAGCTCTGCAGGTTCAGCACCGCAGTCTGCATCATGGCCTTTATCTCAACACCCTGAAAAGCAACATTAAGTACATTAGTTTATAGGATAACAAGTTGTGTGTAGTGTTACATTGACCTGGTGTATGGCAGCTGGTCAATGTGGCTCAGTCAGACATCTGGCACTAATTATTCCTGTGAAATCACGGCCGTTCTTCGAGTCTGAAAGGAACTGTTGTTTAGAGACCTGGGCGCATGTAGGTGGAAAAATGCAGTCATTCCAAATAACATATAAGAACAAAGAAGAGACTGTTAAATGTGGCTTCAGGGTACTTAATACATGTATGCATCGTACAAATGGGTACATTTTTATATTTAACATTTTATAAGGCCTATTTACAAGTGATTTCTATTTGACTTATGTTAAGCCTTATGCATGCCATTTGATCTTTAAAAAAAAATCTAATTCTGACTATAAGTGGGGTTTTTCATTGTTTTTTTGGCATTATGCATTCTATATTATATATTTTGACTTGTATGCTTCCATCAAATTTCCCATTTATTTCGCATTATACCCCTAAGAAGTATAGAATAGAATAGAATCGGAGGTGGTCACACCTGCAGAGCACACAGCACACAGTGACATTTGTTCTCTAACCCATCCTAGTACCAGGAGGCTAGTACTAGGAGCAGTGGGCAGCTATTGTACAGCGCCCGGGGAGCAATGGGAGTGAGGGGGAAGGGGGATGTCCGGTGCCTTGCTCAAGGGCACCACGGCAGGGCAGGAGGTGAACTGGGACCTCTCCAAGTAGCAGTCCACACTCAGGTCTGGTCGGGGACTTGAACCGGCGACACTACGGCTCACAGTCCAAGCCCCTGCCGGATACTTTATTGATCCCAATTTGGGAATTATTTGCGTTGCAGCATAAAAAGACTGGAACGGATTATTATTGTGGTTTTAAGTCCCTGTTAATATTGCTTGTTTTGAAAGTAGCAAAACACGGAAATACTCAAGTTAATAGTACAAGTACCTCAACATTGTACTTTACTCGAGTACATTTACTTAGTTACTTTAACCCACTGTTTATTAGGATTTTAAAAAGCGTATGGTTTTTATAGATAGCAGAAATGTATGGCATGTTTTTATTGTAGTTGGTGTTAAATTAGGACATAGTCTGCAATAAAGAGGAAATGGAAATTATCCTCACACTTAAACGGAAATAATGCCGCATCAATTAGCCGCATTAAAAACCACATGCTCGCTTTAATATCTATCTAACCTTGTTTCTGATTTGGCTCAGCGGTTCCCTTTTGTTTATATTCAAGCTAATGATAATTAAGCAACGCTATCTACAATAGTAATTCCGTTCAACTCAAGTTGGGTCAACTGTAATTGTAAAACAACACGGCGGCTACTTTAGCTGCTAACTGTTGATTCACGGAAGGAACTAGCCCATATTTGCAAGAAAAGGTAACTTACCGTTTACAGGAGAAATGCGGGACAGTATTATCCTCTCGGTGATTTTTCTACCCTGAGCTTTTCCCGTTTCTTTTCTTTTTTTTATCGACCACCTGGTTGTTCCTCTGACCGCATCTTTCCACAATGAGCGCGTTGCATTTCAAATTTCGCCGCTAGCCAATCAGCGACGACCACTGCGAAAAATGACTTCCGAGTGTGTTTTTCAAAATAAACGCACATCAACGGTCATTTTAGGCGAACACAAAAAAAGAACAAACAGGAGGAAATTATTAAAGCAATATATTTTAAATGTCTGGTTTGTTTTCAATATAATCTTATAAATGTAGTTCAAATGTAAGAAACATTATTTTATTAATTATTTCATTTTTTAACGTTTTTTTGATTCCAATGTTATTCTCATTTAATTCATTTTAATTATGAAATTAGTCTTATACAGGCGCTATATAAATACAATATATTATTATTATTATTATTATTATTATTATATAAATACAATTTGTTTTGATATTATTTAATTATACTTCCGGTCAAAACCTTAAAAAATAAAAGCACATCATCGGTCGCTCGAAACACAAACTCACAGAAACGAGAACAACATACAATTTTAAATGTCAATTGTATTCGATATAATGTTATACATCATCTATTATTAAGTCAGACAGTGAAACTCACAATGAAGGAGTGAATAAAAACAAAAACGGTAGACTTCCGCTATTTACTTTCAAAATAAAATCCCCGCAGCGGCAGCAGCAACTGGTGAGTGAACAGAAAGGTAAACAGTTCTTTCTTTGAGTATGTAAGTGGAAAAATAACGACTACATGAAGTTTAGCAGACAGTGTTAGTATTCTGCAGCTGTGAGGTAATGCCCTGCACCTGTAGCACTACACCTGTCTGTTAATAACCCCCAACAATCAGTCAGACAGGTAAAGTAAGGCAGGTTATATATAACTCCCCACAGCAAAAACTGATTCCCTAAAACAAATACTGCTATCTTAACCGATAAAAACACAGACATTCACTGTTAAATTGACTTAAGAAAAGAGACTGTTTAAGGGCAAAAAGGCTCATTTGTCGGATGCATGATGGGATTTGTAGTTTTTTTGTGAAACATGTTGAAGAAGTTCTCAGTGTCATTTAGATTTGCATATAATCCTATGATTTTGTATTTCCCCTTCATATAGCTTTATATGCACCATATCACAAAGCTACTTGGCGATACAAATTATTGTAACTCTAATTCTGATTAGGGTTTAGTAAATATGATATTATTGGATTAAGATAGAATGTATTGTACATATTCCACCATAGCACGTAAAATGAGGGTGTCAAACTAGGCCTACTTCAAATAGTTTGTTTATTCATAGTTACTCTGCAGCTGTAGTCCTGTCTTCATGATTCATTTGAGAGCCAATCAATAGCCGATAAACACACACACACACCACACACACACACACACACACACACACACACACCACACACACACACACACACACACACACACACACAGGGCGAGAGAGAGAGGAGCCTGCACACGGAGCTCCGCAGCCTCACTCAGCTCTGCTCGCCGGGTTTGAAGCGTTTCAGGCGGTCAGGATCAGGACCAGCACCGGAATCAGGATCTGGATCTGGAGCTCGTTGCGGAATTACAATGATTGCCACAACTCAACAGAACATGACCACGGAACTGGTATGTGTTTGTGTTTTATTCTTTCATCCTCACTTTCCTTCCAATGCAGTGTGTGTGTGTGTGTGTGCATGCATGCAGTGGGGACTCCCTCATGCTCGATCCGATGATTATCGATCTGCATTCAGAGTTCTCCGTCAATATGGATCTCCTGCTGCAAGCCTGCTCACTGCGGTGCTGTGTGAACCATTCTCTCTCACTCTTTATGGTCCTTGTGTCCCATGCAGACTTTAACAGCACAATCTCTGCATCAGTACCGGGTTTCTCCCCGCTGTATAATCAGATGTTCTGTCCATGCAGATAAACGTCCCTCCAGCTGCTCAGTGGCATGCAGGCTGAATGATTGATCATCTGCAGGTGCATGGACAAAGGGAATGAATCATTTATTTGTTGCTCACACTATTAACTCAATAATGATTAAAATGCACATAAATTATGATTTAATGCACCACTTTTTCTGTTTTATTATCTGTTTATGTCAGAAGCAACATGTGCAACTTCTTGAATTCACTCCAACTGTTGGAGATAAATGGTTGCATTAGATTAAAAACCACTATGCAAAACGATTATTCTTTTTTGATAAACTTTCCCTTTTCGCCTGCACCACATTAACATCTTAATCTGTTTCTCTTGATGTGCAACACTTTACCCCTTTTCCAAATGAACTATAGTGTAATTACAGACCTCATCAAACTGTCATTCCTCCTGAGAAAGAGTTTAAATCATGATTACTGCAGCATGCTGATGGAGGAAGTGTCTAAGTGAGTGTATGAGCAGCTTAATGGCGTCTAATTGGTTGACATTGTGAGCCTAGTTTGACATTCACAGTGAGACATTAACCTTTGGTTTGTTTCACTCACATGTTGGTGTGATGAAGCGTCTGGTTGGTAATCCTGCAGTATCACTGTCTCCTTCAGAGGGCCACATAGGGCTTAGAGACCCTCCATTACACACAAACCCCTCGTGGGCTGCACTCAGAAACTAATGAGGCATCAGCATCATGTTGGTGGGAAGATGCAATGATATGAGGGTTTCTGTGGGCTGCTGTTGGTGTCATATTGGTAAAAAATAGCATTAAAATGTAATGAACATTTCCCACCGCATATGACAGACTGATTATTTACTTTAACACTTCGACTCTGTTTTACATTCAACCTGTTGTTCCCGGTGAGTGTGTAAAATGTGAAAATATTTGATGATATTTAACTCCACTAGCAGAGAGACTTGGTTGCAATTAATAAGTGGAAAGGAATTTTTGAATAAGTTGGAAAATATGGGCTCGTCTGAACATCCAATATTGTGCACCTGTCTCGATATTAGACACACCTAATAAAGTATAAGCAGCAAAGATAAATAAAGGAATCCTAATCTTATTTGAATGCCAGCAAAAATGCTTTGGTTCTTGTTCAGTTAATCCCTAGAATGAAGGCAATACAATTCATTTCATGATTAGGCGATATTTAAAGAGGTTGATATCAGTATTTAGTGCTTTCATTTAGCCAAAAGCTCTTTATTGTTCTCACACTGCCTGTGCTGCAGCTCCTCTTTTCACCCTCTGTCTGAAACCAGAGCCCAGTCTGCTCTGATTGGTTAGCTGGCCGGCTCTGTTGTGAATCTGCTTAGAGATGTCCCGCCCCCTTAGCCTATCATGTACACTGTGTTGGAGCGCTAGCCAATAGGACCGTGAGTGTTCCATAGTGATGTCACTTTATTCCAGAAGTTGGGATTTGAGCCTTTGCAGACCATTTACATGCACTAAAACGTATAGAACACACGTCAGGAGAGGGAACATCTCATAAATCATAACAGGGACTCTTTAAGTCCACCACAGGAGCGACTTGATTGCTATTAAGTGGAAAGGAATATGTGCACAAATCTGTTGCGGCTAAAATAAATTGGAAAAAAGCAACATATCTGATTTCGTCCAATGTTGTCCATCCCCAACATCGGACAGAAGCAAAGATAAATAAAGGAATAATAATCATATTTTAATGTAAATAAAAAATGCTTTGTTTTTGCTTCACTTAATCCCCAAAATGTAGGCAATAGAAATCACTTTATCCTTTTTTGCAAGGCGATACTTACCGTTCCTCCCCCTTGCTGATGGTGTGACAGTTTGACACAGTGGGCTCTTATTATTTGCTGATGGAGTGTTTCTGCAGAGTGAGAAATGACACTCGGAGACTCTCATCTCAGCAGCTCTCCCACGTGTTCCTCTGCGTTTCCTACAGGAACTTGTGAGAGGCTGTATGTGCTGAGGGAACGCTTTTGTCCGGTCATTTCCTCATGCATGATGGAGAAGAATAGGACAGTCCTGCAGCACTAGAGGCTAAAGCGACCAGTCTTTTATTTCACAAAGAGTCGTGCTGCATTGTGTGGCTTTAAGCCTCCAGGGCAGAAAATGTGCCCAATTTGTCCCTGATGGTGTCTTCACCACCTACTGCTTTTTGTTTTTAAACATGTAATGGTGGCACAGTAAGTCCTCTGGATGTGATGAAAGATATGAATCGATCCTGAGCTGAATCATAACAACACCACATTGGTTTCCTTTTATCACGGCCCCCCTTAAAGTTAAAGCATGCTCTGATGAACAATATCTGTTTTCTGTTTTATTTTTATGAGGGCCCGTCACACGGCAGCGTGTTAGAGATGGGTGAGTCCTGATTCATCCGGATCATTAACCCGGATCCTAGTAATGAGCTGGTCGTGACGAGTCTCCCCTCTCGATTAACCCGAGTCCTTTGAGTCCTACACCTGGTGACGTACAAATTAAAAATATAAATTGCGTCACTCGCTACCCTCCTTATAACATGTAAAATCACATTACAGCGTACCCCAGTCCACCTGCGTAGCCTTTAGCAAGTAGGATAGCTGCCAGAAGTTATCGTTTGGATCAGGGGAGTGGACGCGGATCAGTGAAACTTCCTGCAGACTCGTGCGGACTCAGAGCCGTAACCGTAGCAGATCCAGAGATCCAGAGATCCAGGCAGATTCATCATGGACGAGTCAACAGCAGACTCAGATTCGCAAATCCTGACTCACTGAATCATGGGAACTTCCTTCACTTCCTGCAGACTCGTGAGTCGTGGGGACTCAGAGCCGTAACCGTATAGCAGATCCAGAGATCCAGACTCGTCATGCACGAGCATAGCCGCGGGAACTGGGAAGTCATTTTACTTAGGGGGTGCGGACAAAAGTGGGGAGAGATTTCAACAACAGTAACATGAAGTTTTTCAAATGTACACCACTCGCAGCCCCGCCTCCAGCACCCCTACTTCCCGCGGCTATTGTGCACGAGTCAACAGCAGACTCAGAGATTCGCAAATCCTGACTCACTGTGCAAAACATAGCAGACTCGTGCGGACTCAGAGCCGTAACCGTATAGCAGCAGATCCAGAGATCCAGCAGACTCGTCGTCATGCACGAGTCAACAGCAGACTCAGATTCGCCAAATCGCAAAATAACCCTTTTTTTTTGTGATCAACATTTTTTATTAAAGCAAAAGACACTGTGTAGCGGAGGTTAATGTAACGTTAGTTTAATATGCTCGTGAAATGCAACAACTTTTCGGTTTCACCGGTAGGATTTCTACGCTCTTGGTGATGCTGACTCATATGACTCAAAGGACTCGTATGATCCGGATCTCTTCAATGACTGACTCAGAAGACTCCGAGTCTGTAAAAGGATCCGGATTTGCCATCTCTACAGCGTGTGTTGCTTCAACGGAGACGCTTCCCATTCACTTTGAATGGGGGTACGTCACGCTTTGCCGAACTGCATTGTGGTTCCGTCGCGTCGCTTTGCCTCCGTTGCTCGCTTCGAAAGTTGAGAAAAGTTCAACTTTTCAAGCGTCGACGGAAGCGCCAGCCAATCAAATCATATGCCAGTACAAGCTCTAGCCAATCAAACCGCATGCTTGTATGTCCGGGGCGGGAGATTAATGTGATTGGTTGTTGGTCGCGCTCCAGACACGCCCACCGGCAAGCTTCAACGCACGCTGCCGTGTGGACGTACCGTTACTGCCGAATTTTATTCAATATTTTATTCCATTCTATTTCTATGTAAATACTGCTATATTTTACTATATTTTTTATTATTTTAAATATTTTTTAATGTTATTATAGTTTTCTTAAAATAGTTCTCTATCTGTGTTTTTACATTTTTGTTTTACTTTTATGTATGCACCACGACATCAAGTCAAATTCCTCGTACGTGTCAACCTAGCTGGTGATAAACCTGCTTCTGCTTCTGATTCTGATGATGACCTTAATTTTAAAGCAGGCACGGCAGGTATTGACAGAGTAATAATACGTGCGTGGGTTTACTTGTTAATCTCAATCTTCCCCCGGTGAGCAATCAGAGCGTATTTCATTAAAACACAGAGCGTGGGGGTTACAGTGAGGCCTGCCAATACATCTAACCCTTCTTTATGGAGCTGGTTACTTCATTGATGCATCTGCCAATGTCATGTAAGTAATAAACGTCAGGGCCGGTGTGAAAGGAGCTTTATGAGGACGCAGATCAGCAGCATCCCTCTGCATGAGATTTACTGCTGGATCCTCCTCAGAGACGCAGGAGATGGAGCTGAGCACGTCTCCAGAGCCTCATTTAGGAATTCCTCGCACCGCCATGCACAGCCTGGTTATGTTGCACCCTGCGTAGATCTAGTAATTGTCTTTTAAGTGTGGCTTTTTAACTCTGTGTGAGTGTGTGTGCAAACTCAATCAATGCAGTTGGAATTGTTTGACTTTGTGTGCAGAGCTGTGAGAAAAATAAGATATTTGGGGATGTTTGCTATATGAATGCTTTGAGTTTAGTGAGATGTGATGACACGATACAAAAGTGGGGATAGGTTTGGGTGCTGCACATGGAGGTGTAGAACCGCTAAGATTAGGCAATTATTATGGTAATCGATTCATGGTTAAAGTAGTTTTTCATGCAAAAAGTGCAGAAATGCTTTTTTTAACATCAATTGTATTGACATTTTTCCGACTGATATTGAAAATGTAATATGTTGCACAATATTAGATGTAAAGACTGATTTTT
This sequence comes from Dissostichus eleginoides, assembly GCA_031216635.1. NCBI lineage: Eukaryota > Metazoa > Chordata > Actinopteri > Perciformes > Nototheniidae > Dissostichus > Dissostichus eleginoides. Next base: position 3,821,114 of record CM062267.1, on the reverse strand, counting down.
TGCATCATTGGTTACATTTTCTTTTTTTTTTAATGATATTTTGACTTATTTTTCCTCCAAATATTGTACGTCCTGCAAAATGGATATTGCATGAGACCACACTGCGTTTTATTTCATAACATTACATGAAAACAACGCTTTTTATCCAAACTGTTATATATTGGCAATTATGTTGAGGAGATTAATATTTGGACTCCTTTGCTTAGTTCCAGAACATAGTGACATCACTATGGAACACTCTATATATTGATAAACACCTGAACATCAGCAGGATAAGGACTGTAATTAAAAAAGAAAAGAAAAGTATTCTGCTTAATTGTTAGGCCATAGTTTTCAGTCTCTCAAATATGGAGTTTTCTTAAGTTTTTAATATAACATATTCAAGTGAAATCTTTGGGTTTTGGACACACACATTTAAAGCCATCACATTGGACTTTAAAACCTGCAGAATATCAAAGTTATCTGCAGCCCTGCGGAGTTGCCACAAACATTGTTTTCCACTTCCTGAGACTCTCCTCTACGGCTGTTATCCCACGATTAATTGTTTCCCACTGGACCTTGTACAACTGTACTTCCCATCGATTCTCTCATTTGGTTGAGTGAAAATCCCCGAGCGCCATTTGCAAACAGAACTCTCTCTCTCTCTCCTCTAATGCAGTTCTGTTTGGTTTGCCAAATAAAAAATAAAAATAAATCCTCCCCAGGGATCCCTGCAGGAGAGTTATCCGTTAACATAAAAGCCTCTGATTTGCATCCTCACACCCTTTGGTGTTTGACGGACACTTCATCCTACTGCTCCTGAGGGACAAAGCAGAGTGAAATAGATGGCTCACTTAGAGAGGACGGTGTGTGAAGCATTTCTGATCCGGCTCAGCAGAAACACCTCAGAGAGAGATGTGCACGTCCATCAGGCTGCTGACGAAGAAGAAGCGTCCTGTAGCTCAAGAAAAGCAGAAATTATTATTAATATTATAGGTCTCAGATAAATACAGAGCCTGTCTCTGATTGGCTGAAACTCCAAACAGATCATTGCAGCATCCCATAATCCCCTCTGTTCCAGCCCTGTTTCCAAAGTGCTGATTCTCTGTCTGTTACTTTAGATGAAAATAAGGAGCCCCTCCCCACGCCCCTCTGAGAGAGATTTGGTTAAAAAGAACTCAATGGTGCTCTAGGAGGAGATTCAGGTGATAAGGTGGGGGGGGGGGTTACCTTGGTTGGTGATTGGCTAATGGTTACACAAGCCAAAACATCATTATGACATCATAAAGTGGCCAAAATCTGATCAGCTCATTTTCAGACAGGTTTTTATAGAAATGGATCAGGACAAAAAGAGAGAGAATCTTTGTTCCTGAAACTTCAGAGTCTCTTTACACAGAGGGGACACATGTTGATGTAGAAGAGACATGAAGAAGAGGGGACACATGTTGATGTAGAAGAGACATGAAGAACAGGGGACACATGTTGATGTAGAAGAGACATGAAGAAGAGGGGACACATGTTGATGTAGAAGAGACATGAAGAAGAGGGGACACATGTTGATTAGAAGAGACATGAATAAGGGGACACATGTTGATGTAGAAGAGACATGAAGAAGAGGGGACACATGTTGATGTAGAAGAGACATGAAGAAGAGGGGACACATGTTGATGTAGAAGAGACATGAAGAAGAGGGGACACATGTTGATGTAGAAGAGACATGAAGAAGAGGGGACACATGTTGATGTAGAAGAGACATGAAGAAGAGGGGACACATGTTGATGTAGAGGAGACACGAAGAAGAGGGGACACATGTTGATGTAGAGGAGACACGAAGAAGAGGGGACACATGTTGATGTAGAGGAGACATGAAGAAGAGGGGACACATGTTGATGTAGAGGAGACATGAAGAAGAGGGGACACATGTTGATGTAGAAGAGACATGAAGAAGAGGATTTTGCATAATAGGTGACCTTTAAAACTTGCAACTTCCTCTGTGTATATTTTGCACAATTCTCTATAGAGTGATGCAGGGATGTGGTGTTTCTGTGTTGGTCCCTGAAGGCAGCATCTCCCTGGTCCAATGGGATTCCTCCATGTGATTTTGGATTATTGCAGAAAATAATCTCTGTGTCAAACAGACATTTATGATACTTACACATTTTGCTCAGCAGGATAATCTCCACACATTAACACCACTTGTTAGCAACCGCTGTTTTTAAATTATTTATTGCTATAAAATACATTTGAATGTTGTAGCATGTTTTAGATTTAGCAGTGCATCATCTCATATGAGCTCATCATGAGTTGTTGTATCTAAAATGTAACTGTAGTGCAGTAAAAACGAGTATTTCCCCCTGAAATCAAGTGTTGTAGAAGTTTAAAACAGCATAACATGGAAAAAGCCAAGTAATCATGTCACAATAAGTAAAATACTTGACTCAATGTACATTATAACCCCCACTGCAGCTCCTCATGTTCCCCTGCAGTTAGTTTAGCATTATATTCCCTCTGCTTTGTGATCAGACACCAGCAGTTTCTCTATTTACTTTGCAAGCGTGACAAAATTCCTCATTGGCTCCGATAGTTGGGATTATCGCGGTCTGTTGTGCGACCTTAATTGGAAGTTCGGCGTAATGTCCGGACTCTGGGGAGCGATAGGAGCCGAGCGTCGCGATGCGAGGAGGTCTCAGCTCTCACGGAGCAGAAAGTAATTAGATGGAGGACATGGAAATGAAAATAGTGTGAGATGGAGTCAGTCAGGCGGAAGGATTTAATTTAAAATGTCTCTTTATGCCATGAGATCCTGGAGTCTCTATCTCCACAGCTTTTATGATATGGAACCAGGTTACATATACCCAGTGTGGGATGTTAAACACGTAACATGTCATTTTCCAAGGTCTCAGAATGAAAACAGTAGTAAACGCTCTTTATTTTGGTTGTGCAGCGTTGCATCATGGGAGTTGTAGTCTTCTGCTGGAGAGGATTCCTTCAGTGTTGGCGTCTCCTCTGATATAAAGTGGTAAACACAGTGAACCAGATGCAACAATATTGATGTTAAAACAACAATGCATGAATATTAAAACTTTCTGCATAATGATTACTTCTACTTTTGGTACTTTAAATACATTTTGATGCTTATACATTTTATTTTACATGTACTTCTTCAACCCCTTGTGAACTGTTACAAAACGTTTAGTCCCCGTTTCCATTAAAGACAAAATTACCATTCAACTTTATATTTATTTAATAATGTTGGAGGCCCAATTAGGTTAAACTCTGTACTTAGCAAAAAGGCCTTAAATGCAAAAACTAATTTGTGTTTTATAACTTAGTTTGTTCTTGTCTCTCAAGCTCCACCTCGAGCAACTACATTTATGAGATCCCTGCTTATAAGTTAAAGCTTCAGTACCAATGATTACTTTGATACTTTAAATACATTTCACTGATAAACGTTGGCTTCTGTGGTAAAACAAGTGGCTTTCCACTTGTTAAAATGTCAGTTTATGGCAGCTAACGTTTGACGCCATCACAGGAGTCCAGAGGAAACTACAGCGGGAAATTGGACAGAATGGGGGGTGATATTTAAAGAAAGACTTGGATATTCTCTGATTTTAAAGTGGTAAATATGTGATAGAGAGATATGGTTCCTTGACTTTACAAAACACTGTATTTTTTCTCATTAATTTGTGACTTTAATCTCATAAACTGTGAGTTTTTCATAAAAAATTCTCACCTCCCCAAACTCTGTGATTTCTCTCCAATGGCCCTCATACGCCCTCTGACTAATTCACATTTCTCTAAAACATTTGGGGTAACTTGACTGAATATATAACATAATTCTACTAGTTTTTACTCATTTTAATTTAGACATTTTAACTTTTTTACCTCAAACTGAGAGTGCTGAGGACGCAGTATTGACTGAATCTCCTTCAGACTGCTGTAGGTCTCTGTATTCTGTATATAGACGCTGGTGGTTCAGATGGTTTTTGCAGCAGAGTGAGATAAAACAGTCAGATTGATAGATTTCTAGCCATGAACATCAATCACCTGTGCTGAGAGTTCAATCACTATACCTAAAAGTTGTCCCTGCAGGCGCAACTGGTGGTGGTTTTAATTTAAAAAACGCAATGAAAGAGCAGCCGAGGAGATCTATTAAAGATGAGTGCTTGGCAGGAGTTCTGGCAACACGTTGAGTTAAAGCGGACCTCGTTTGTGTTCCATTCATCTCGGGGAAGTAAACCTTCCTTACAAGAAGAGGTGAAGAGACAGATTTAAGGCCTGTTTCCAGGATTTATATCTGAAATGATGCATTAAGGAACGTCTCTGCTTCTGCTGGATTGACCTTTTACTCTTCAATTTGTGAATTCGCCTTGATTCACTCTCCTGAAATTGGGTTTTTGAAACTGCGGTTATGTAAGTGCATTCTGCCTTTTCAGCTGTTCAATTCACTGTGAGCCAGCGGTTGTGGGTCTGTTGGTAAAAGACGTATAATAGAGTATGTTTTTGGAGAGGAATGTTTAATACAACAGATTCAGGGACAGCTGGCTCACTGTTTGAGTGCGGAGGAGCAGCAATCTGTTGACCAGTGAGAGCCAAGATGGCTTTTTTCCGCTGCACACCTCGATGAAAGCCCTGCAGGAAGGAGATGTTTGAAGAGAACGGCGGAGTTCATCCTTATGGAAGTTACTCAGTGGTGCATGAAGCCAAACAAAGTGAAACTTCTGAGTATAAAAAGGGGATCTTTACTGATCTTTTGCATCAATGGGGCTTCATTCCTCACATGAGGCGCCTCCTTAAGACTTTCCTCATGTTATCAAACCCAATTCCCCCTATAGAGTGGTTCAGGAATGAGTCCTAAAACCCACAAATGAGTCAGCAGTTAACCACTTCCTGTCCCCTGGTGTAGAGGTCAATGGTTTTCTGAATGTGTTTTTGGTTGTTAGCCGGAAATAAGGTCTGTGGTTCACACAAACTGAAGAGATTTTAAGGTTTTGTCCTACGACAACAGAGGTTGCTAACAAGTGTCTAAATGAGACGACTAAACGTCACCACAGCCAACATTAGCCACCTTTAGCTTAGCGGTGGTGACGTGAAGTCATGTGACCGTGCTGTAGTTCCTTTATAGCCCAACATTAGCCTCCTTTAGCTTAGCGGTGGTGACGTGAAGTCATGTGACCGTGCTGTAGTTCCTTTATAGCCCAACATTAGCCACCTTTAGCTTAGCGGTGGTGACGTGAAGTCATGTGACCGTGCTGTAGTTCCTTTATAGCCCAACATTAGCCACCTTTAGCTTAGCGGTGGTGACGTGAAGTCATGTGACCGTGCTGTAGTTCCTTTATAGCCCAACATTAGCCTCGTTTAGCTTAGCGGTGGTGACGTGAAGTCATGTGACCGTGCTGTAGTTCCTTTATAGCCCAACGTTAGCCTCCTTTAGTTTAGCGGTGGTGACGTGAAGTCATGTGACCGTGCTGTAGTTCCTTTATAGCCCAACATTAGCCACCTTTAGCTTAGCGGTGGTGACGTGAAGTCATGTGACCGTGCTGTAGTTCCTTTATAGCCCAACATTAGCCTCCTTTAGCTTAGCGGTGGTGACGTGAAGTCATGCGACCGTGCTGTAGTTCCTTTTATAGCCCAACATTAGCCACCTTTAGCTTAGCGGTGGTGACGTGAAGTCATGTGACCGTGCTGTAGTTCCTTTATAGCCCAACATTAGCCACCTTTAGCTTAGCGGTGGTGACGTGAAGTCATGTGACCGTGCTGTAGTTCCTTTATAGCCCAACGTTAGCCTCCTTTAGTTTAGCGGTGGTGACGTGAAGTCATGTGACCGTGCTGTAGTTCCTTTATAGCCCAACATTAGCCTCGTTTAGCTTAGCGGTGGTGACGTGAAGTCATGTGACCGTGCTGTAGTTCCTTTATAGCCCAACGTTAGCCTCCTTTAGTTTAGCGGTGGTGACGTGAAGTCATGTGACCGTGCTGTAGTTCCTTTATAGCCCAACATTAGCCACCTTTAGCTTAGCGGTGGTGACGTGAAGTCATGTGACCGTGCTGTAGTTCCTTTATAGCCCAACATTAGCCTCCTTTAGCTTAGCGGTGGTGACGTGAAGTCATGCGACCGTGCTGTAGTTCCTTTATAGCCCAACATTAGCCACCTTTAGCTTAGCGGTGGTGACGTGAAGTCATGCGACCGTGCTGTAGTTCCTTTATAGCCCAACATTAGCCACCTTTAGCTTAGCGGTGGTGACGTGAAGTCATGTGACCGTGCTGTAGTTCCTTTATAGTCCAACATTAGCCACCTTTAGCTTAGCGGTGGTGACGTGAAGTCATGTGACCGTGCTGTAGTTCCTTTATAGCCCAACATTAGCCACCTTTAGCTTAGCGGTGGTGACGTGAAGTCATGTGACCGTGCTGTAGTTCCTTTATAGCCCAACATTAGCCACCTTTAGCTTAGCGGTGGTGACGTGAAGTCATGTGACCGTGCTGTAGTTCCTTTATAGTCAAACATTAGCCACCTTTAGCTTAGCGGTGGTGACGTGAAGTCATGTGACCGTGCTGTAGTTCCTTTATAGCCCAACATTAGCCACCTTTAGCTTAGCGGTGGTGACGTGAAGTCATGTGACCGTGCTGTAGTTCCTTTATAGCCCAACATTAGCCACCTTTAGCTTAGCGGTGGTGACGTGAAGTCATGTGACCGTGCTGTAGTTCCTTTATAGCCCAACATTAGCCACCTTTAGCTTAGCGGTGGTGACTTGAAGTCATGTGACCGTGCTGTAGTTCCTTTATAGCCCAACATTAGCCACCTTTAGCTTAGCGGTGGTGACGTGAAGTCATGCGACCGTGCTGTAGTTCCTTTATAGCTCCATCAGTCACCAAATCTCACACAGAACGACTCACAGAAACTTTTCCCTCCTGAAGGGTTGTCTATAGTTTATTGTGTAGTTTTACAGCCTCATCTACTTCTCCTCATCTTTATCGCCTTTTTAACAACTTCATCCAGAGCTGCTGAATAAATCCTCTTCCGCTCGCAGAGGAAATAGGAAGCAGCTTTCTCAACAAAAAAATACACTCTAAAATAATGTAATGCACCGGTCCTTTCCAGAGGTGGAGGAAGTGTACACTGCAGTAAAAGTACTATTACTACGAAAGTACTCAACTACAAGTAAAAGTGTGTACCTCAGGAAGGATGTGCGTTAAGTAAAAGTATTGATTGTGCAGTAAAATGTTTTATATTACAATAATTTTGTCCGGATTGTTTTTACCTCCTTTATGTTGGCTCGTTTAATTTGCAGCAATGCATCATATTCTGTAAGATATTCACATGGTTATTTTTGGACATTTTTCTGCGTATTCCTTCAGACATTTTAACCCAATTATTTCATTTTTTGAAAATCTTTCTTCAGACACACTTACCCAATTTTCTTAGATATCGTTTAAGACATTTACCAAATCAGTTTCCAAATAATTTCACATATTTTTGGGACAGTTTTTCAGACTTTATTCTCTTTATTTGTGTTCTTTCAGAAATGTTAAGACGATCATTCAGATATTTTATAAATGTTGTTTCAAATACATTTCACCAGTTTTTTAGGACATTTTTGAGACATTTTCCCAAAATGTAAATCTTTTTATACATTTTTGGGATAATTATTCAAAAAAATTTCAGACTTTATTCTCAATTTCAATGTAAAATGTATAAAGTTAAACTTCCAAATGTTTACCTTTACCGAACTATTTCTTTTTTCGAAATCCAACCTCCCCCCAAGGATAGATAAAGTATTCTTATTTAAACTCTGCACAATTCATTATACCCCCCCCCCCCTCCAACAAGGCTCATCAGTCAGGTAACAGGTGAAATGAGGCGATAATAAAGAAAAATGACGTTGCGGCAGAAATCGCTGCTTCAATTAAAGTCCAATCCTCCATATGTGCAGATTTCATACGGAAAATTATACGAGGTTGAGGCTCAATGCACTGAGGAAATGAAGCAGCACTGATCCGGTGTGTGTGTGTGTGTTTTTTCTCTGCACATCAGGACCTGGGGAGTTCAGACGGTCCTCCGAGGAACTGGAAAGGCATCGGGATCGCGATGTTGGTGATCCTCGCCGTGATGTCTCTGGTGATTCTCTCCGTCATCGTCCTCACGCCGGGTGAGAAAAGAAAAACAGCCAAACAGAAAGTGTGATGTGAGCAGTTAAAGGAATACTTAAGGGCTGCAACGATGTGAAGCAGGGGGTGTCAAACTCATTTAAGTTCAGAGAAAGAAGAAGAAGATGCACCTTTTTATACACACAAACAATACAAGTAGATAGATAGATAGATACATAGATAGATAGATAGATAGATAGATAGATAGATGGATGGATGGATGGATGGATGGATGGATAGATAGAGAGAGAGATAGATAGATAGATAGATGGATGGATGGATGGATGGATAGATGGATAGATAGATAGATAGATGGATAGATAGATAGATGGATGGATGGATGGATGGATGGATAGAGAGAGAGAGATAGATGGATGGATGGATGGATGGATGGATGGATGGATAGAGAGAGAGAGATAGATGGATAGATAGATAGATAGATAGATGGATGGATGGATAGAGAGAGAGAGATAGATGGATAGATAGATGGATGGATGGATAGAGAGAGAGAGATGGATGGATAGAGAGAGAGAGATAGATGGATAGATAGATAGATAGATAGATAGATGGATGGATGGATGGATGGATGGATAGAGAGAGATAGATAGATGTGATTAGTAAACTCATAGCATAATAACTTATAAATAACAACAACTCAATATCGTTCCCTTTGTATTAGTGCAAAAAAACTATTTTTGCACAGAAAAGACAGAAAATAAAGTGCAATTTCAACAATTGTATGCCTCAGTTTATGTCCATTACAACTTACAGAGCACAGTGTCTCTATAAAACATTTTCTCACAGGTATCTGGGACTAAACTATATTTAACGTTATGATCAAATCAACCTGTTAAGATCTAGAACTAATTCACCATTCATTTCAACATCTGTGTAATAATCCAATCTTTATGCTAAGCTAACTGGCTGCTAGCTTTATATTTAATGTACAGATTTAAAGAGAGTCATCTAGAGTTCTTGCATTACATAACTGCATGATGTGGGGAAGCCTTTTTGCAAATGTTCCAAACATATTAGCAGCAACATTAAAAATGCAGATCTGCTGCAGGAATATAGGCCAGACTCCTCGTCACGGTAAACACGACACACTTTCTGATGAACTCATTATCGCCCGTCTCTTTCCTCTGCAGATGAGTCTCACTTGTTGCTGCGATCTCACATCACCATGGAGGATCTGGAGAGTGAGAAGTTCAAAGTTCACGACCCCTGTGTGGCCTGGCTCAACGGTGAGGATCTGAAGAGATGTTGACGTTTTGTTCTACGACATAAAACACGTCAGTAAATAAACACGTCAGTAAATAAAATAAAATGGATTTTAAAACACCGGTTGCTAACAAGTGTCTAAATGAGACGACTAAACATCATCACGCCCATCATTAGCCTCCTTTAGCTTAGCGGTGGTGACGTGAAGTCATGTGACCGTGCTGTAGTTCCTTTATAGCCCAACATTAGCCACCTTTAGCTTAGCGGTGGTGACGTGAAGTCATGTGACCGTGCTGTAGTTCCTTTATAGCCCAACGTTAGCCTCCTTTAGCTTAGCGGTGGTGACGTGAAGTCATGTGACCGCGCTGTAGTTCCTTTATAGCCCAACATTAGCCTCCTTTAGCTTAGCGGTGGTGACGTGAAGTCATGTGACCGCGCTGTAGTTCCTTTATAGCCCAACATTAGCCTCCTTTAGCTTAGCGGTGGTGACGTGAAGTCATGTGACCGTGCTGTAGTTCCTTTATAGCCCAACGTTAGCCTCCTTTAGCTTAGCGGTGGTGACGTGAAGTCATGTGACCCGCTGTAGTTCCTTTATAGCCCAACATTAGCCTCCTTTAGCTTAGCGGTGGTGACGTGAAGTCATGTGACCGTGCTGTAGTTCCTTTATAGCCCAACGTTAGCCTCCTTTAGCTTAGCGGTGGTGACGTGAAGTCATGTGACCGTGCTATAGTTCCTTTAGAAGAAGGCCTCTTTACCAAGGTCTGAACAATGTTTAATATTTCTAAAAGTATGGATCAGATTTAAAAGTTGTTTAACACGAATAATGTCAGAAAGATGTGTGACATTTTAAAGTTGGAATGAGGTTTCTGAGTGAAAGTATGAAGGAGCAGTTAGCAGTTGAAGTCGCATGAAGATTTTTCAAGTCTGAAGAGTTTCTCCATTGACTTCAATGTTAAACATTTGATGAATTATGGGATGTATCTCTGGAATTATGAAAGTTATGAATGAGAAAAGTAATAGCCATCGATTCCCGACTGAGTTGAACGTTTTGATGTTTGAACGGAGTTTCTGCGATGTGGAATGTGGGAGAAGAAGAGGCGCAAAATAACCCGGCGGAATAATAAAGAATTTTGTGCGTAGCATAACAGATAGTGGGAATGCTGTATCAGCATTCCCACTATCTGCTCTCACCCAGGTCACAGACTGTTCTCTCTCCTGCCTTCTGGGAGAAGATACAGGAGCTTCAAATCACGGACAAACAGACTAAAAAACTGTTTCTACCCCCTGGGCCGTCAAGCTGCTTAACCACCACACTTAATGCAATAACCGTAACCATCCTCACACATACACACTTTGAATGCACTTTAAAAATTATAAACTATTTTTATATCAATATTTGTAACTATTTATTCCCCCCGTATGATTGCTTATGTTGTCTGTCCTATTGCCGTGTTTTTAATGTTATGTATGTCTTTGTAGTTTTTGCACACTGGGACAGAGTTGCACTCTGAATCTCGTTGTGCTTTTTGTATAATGACAATAAAAGGCTTTAACTTGAACTTTAAACTGCTGTGTATTCTCTCCTGAATCTGAGCCTGTGGTTGCTGTCACGTCTCTGTGGATTTATCTCTGTAATAACTCAAGATCTCTTCCCGTCAGAAAACGAGGTGGCTCTTCGGACCCGAGAGGGCTACATCCTGTCTTTCAGCCTCAACAACAACCTGACCTCCACCCTGCTGGACAACAGCTCCCTGGTGAGTTACACTCCTCTGAGGACAAGTTATATATCGATCCTCTCAGATTCACTCTGAGGGATGAAGCCCCTGCTCCACATCCCCCACAGAGACACAAACAGATTTGGATTGGACTGTCAGTGTGAGCTCCTTTCCCCCCAAAATCTTCCTCCTGCTGCTGATTTTCTGTGAGTCCTCCGAACGTCTTCAAAGGGAATTTTCCAGTCGAGGGCATCACGTTGAGACGCCTCTGCGCGACACTGACAGGCTTATGTGGGTCATCGAAGGGAAGCAGGGCTGAAAAAAGTCTCTTCTTGGTGTTTTTATATCTGCTGCTGGTGCAGAATCCACAAAAAATAGGTTTTCCTGCATCTAATTGTGGGGTTTCCCGGAATAAATGAATTCCTGCGGCGATTTTAGCTACAAATAGTGTCTCTTTGATTTTAGAAATCACGTTAGAGCGGAACAAATTAAGCAACAGTAAGATATTTCTTTTGATAAGCGAAAAAGTTTTGCAAAAATGTCAGAAAATGCTTTCCTTAAGCAGCTCAAATATGGACATTTTACAACATTACGATGATTGGTGAGAGTTACTTCTTTCCTTCAGTTTCTCAACAAGCATTTAAATATTCATTTCTGCAGTAAGTTTAGTTGTTAAACATGATGTGAAATAAGAAACACAACTGGCCAAGGGATTATAGTAAATATATAGTTGTATTTATCAATAAGAAAACCACAGACAACTATTTTGATAATTTATTCATTGTTAAAGTAATTCTTCATCCATGTTTCCTTTTTTTTGTATTATGGGAAATCTCTCTAGGTCGTCCTCAGACGAGCCCTCCATCGTCGCTTCCAGTCATCCCGGTTCTCCATACATCTAGCCAGTTCATTGGTACTTTGTGCTCCTGCGTCATTCTTGAGTACGTCCACGTATGTTGGTGTGGGACGTCCTCGTGACCGATGCCCGTGTGTTGGTTCCCACAGCACCAATTTGCTGGCTGGCAGCTCTTGATGCCTTTGGCAATGTCCTGCTAGTCTCATTCTCCTGGCGGCAATTTTCTCGCTCACCCTTGGTATTCCCTCGTACAGGATCTTGTTGGTTACATGTACACTCTTGCTGATGTTAAGTACTGCTCGCAACATTCTGGTGTAGCATCCGTCTAGAGACTTTTGCAGGGTTGGCTTCAGGGTCCAGCATTCACTGCCATAGAGGAGAACAGACTCTATGGACTGTCCTTATATAGCACTCCATCAGGTCTTCTCGACCCCTCAAAGCTCTTTTCATACTACGAGTCATCCACCCATTCATACAGAGCAGCACCACTTGCTCTAGGGAAGCTAACACACACACACACACACACACACACACACACACACACACACACACACAGGGTTCAGTATCTTGCCCGAGGACACATCGACATGTTGACTGACGGGCTGGGATCGAACCCACAACCTGCTGGTTGAAAGACAACATATCAAGATAAAGTGAATATCTCTTGGATCTTGGATTTTGGGAATCTGGGATGGTCAATATTTAATATTTGCAGAAGTTGTGTACACCCAACGAAAACCAGACCAAACCAGATTAATGAAAAAAAGGTGTGTGTTGCAGCTCTTGCTGGTAGCTTTTACTCCATGGAAAACATACCAGCAATATTACAAATAAGCAGATTTGTTGCTGACTAAATGTATAAATTGTCCCTATTTTATTTTAAGTTTTCCCATTTTTGTTAATACCTTTCTCCACTTTCTTCTTCATCCTCCACAGGACCTGACCTCCACTAAATTCCAGGTTTCTGCAGACAAGTCGTTTGTCCTCCTGGCGTACAACATACGACCGGTAAGTGTTCTCTCCAAACGCAGAGTTTCCGCAGATTCATTCCAGGAAAAAAAAACCCACTGCCAAGCTTTTGAGCTTCTGAAGACGTTAACAGTCATAAATTACCCAGTAAACCAAAGACAAGCTGTTACACACGACACACGACATGCATCCTGATCAGAGCCGCGAGGAAACAGCATGAGACGCAGCGAGGACATGAAGCAGGTGTGTGTGTGAGTGTGTGTTTGTGTGTGTTTACATGGCTACACCTGAGGGTTTTGAAAAGTGATGAATGTGTGTGGCCTAGCATTACCATCCTTGTGGGGACCTAAATCTGTTTACACAGTCACGTGTGGGGACTCGCCTCCCTTATGGGGACATAATGGAGGTCCCCATGAGGGGAATCATTCATTTTAGGGTGAAGACTTGGTTAGGGTTAGGATAAGTCTCCAGGAAATGCATGTAAGTCAATGTAATGTCCCCTGAAGTGATGTTACATTACATTACATGTTACTTGTTAGACGCTTTTATCCAAAGCGACTTACATACTCAATACTGTGGACAATCCCCACAGGAGCACTTTGGGGTGAAGTGTCTCAGGGACACAACGACATGCTGACTGCAGTGGGGTTTGAACCTGTGACCCCCTGATCCGAACACCAACGCACTAAACCACTGCGCCACACGCCTCGCCTACATGGTGTGTGTGTGTGTTTCTGTGTGTTTCTGTGTGTGTGTGTTGTGTGTGTGTGTGTGTGTGTGTGTGTGTGTGTGTGTGTGTGTTTGCATGGCTATACTTATATGAAGATACCCAAGGATCTTTGGATGAGTTAAGACAATTTAGCAAATTGAGGACGTCTAGGGCTATCCCCATTTTGTTTTTACTGCATTGGCCTCCATTGTGTGTGTGTGTGTGTGTGTGTGTGTGTGTGTGTGTTGTGTGTATACATGTGTAATGTATGTGTGTAATTCTGCACGAGCTTCTCAACGCCGCCCCGCAGAATGCGTGTGTTAACATATGGGAGAGTTGAATATTTAAAGTGGCTGATGGCTGAGGGGGGGATGTGAGTGAGTGATCAGTGTGAGAGGGGTGGAGAAACGGGGGAGTGTGTGTGTGTGTGTGTGTGTGTGTGTGGTGTGTGTGTGTGTGTGTGTGTGTGTGTGTGGATCAAGGAGATGGAGGGGTGAAGCTGCAGTAATGACATCGCCCTGTGAGGAATCCTAATGAGAGTGAGAGCAGAATCACAGAGGCAGGTGTTTGAGATTGTTGGAGGTTTTTTATTCTCACGCTTTACTTCAGAGCCCCTCCGCTCAGTAAACAACATTAATAAATAGTTTAGTCTTTGCTCAAAGGCCAGGCAAGTTGTGTAATGTGCAAGTAATCGTCGAGGGAGGAAACAGAAGCGGGGGGAAATGAGAGCCTGCAGCACACTTTCTCCCACATTTTTATTAAAAACCTGAACGCTGCACTCTAATGTGTTCAGTCTCTTCAACTCGGTGCGGATTTAAGCTTCGTTTATTGTCACTCTGCAGCCCAGGGAGGCAAAAACAAATGCAGATTTTGTGCGTTTCTGTTACACAAGAAGAGCATGACGAAACACCAACAGAGGAGTGTTTTTAAATGTGCAACAGGATGATAAAAAAGCTCTTTCTGCTCTAATCAATGCGTATCATATTCGGTGTGAGATGAATGAGCCTGTTGCTGTGTTACAGGGTTCGTCACACACACACACACACACACACACACACACACACACTGATTGCATCATTGAATTATTGAGCTTACATACAGAGAGAGGTCTCAGATCTGTGTCCAATCTGTGGGTTTTCATTATTTGATTTCCTCTGATGGAATCGTGTTCTCTTATCTGAATGCGCAGAGCACACTCGGGGAAATCAGAGGCGTTGGGAACGACATATGGAGATCATTTCTGTGTTAATTTGGTTGTTTCTTTTTCGTGGACGGGGGGAGATTCCTCCTCCAGTCTGTCTCCGTCCTCCTCACTTTTTCCCCGTCTATCTCTGGGGAGATTTGTGCTGACTGAAGCAGTTTTGCATGCTCCGGCTTTGCTGTTTCGAGAGAGCAGTGGGGGGAGGAAGGAGAAAGAAAATGTGATATGCAACATTTGCCCTCAGATACACTGGCCGGTTGGAAATCAATCTGAAGCGGTTAGAGAGAGTGACGGAGGAGGAGAGGAGTTAAAAGGCTCCTCTGGATTCTGTGTTCGCTCTGCAGGATGCTGGGAGGCTCTCTGCTGGGGAGAATAAATGGATTTTGATAAGAGGGGGATACATAGCAGAGCCACATAGGAACAAGAGATCCTCGAAGTCTGTTTGAGTTAAGAGTGTGTGTGTGTGTGTTTGCTTTTGTGCGTTTGTGTGTGTGTGTTTACATGGCTATACTTGTGAGGCACCAAACGGTTTTACAAAGTGATGACATTTAGGGCGGACCCCACTTTCCATTCACTGCAATGGCGTCCTGAGTGTGTGTGTGTGTGTGTGTGTCTTTGCAAACCTACACTTGTGAGGACACCGGAGATTTATGAACCTATAGAGAAGTGAAGACATTTAGGGTGGTCTTCACTTTGTTTTCACTGTAATGGCCTCATATGTGTGTGTGTTTGTGTGGGTGTGTGTGTGTGTGTGCGTGTGTGTCTTTGCAAACCTACACTTGTGAGGACACCGGAGATTTATGAACCTATAGAGAAGTGAAGACAATTTGGCAAACAGGAGACATGTAAGGCGGTCCCCACATTGTTTTCTCTGCATTGGCCTCCAATATGTGTGTGTGTGTGTGTGTGTGTGTGTGTGTGTGTGTGTGTGTGTGTGTGTGTGTGTGTGTGTGTGTGTGTGTGTGTGTGTGTGTGTGTGTGTGTGTGTGGTGTGTGTGTGTGTTGTGTGTGTGTGTGTGTGTGTTGTGTGTGGGTGTGTGTGTGTGTGTGTGTCTGTCTGTCTGTCTGTCTGTCTGTCTGTCTGTCTGTCTGTCTGTCTGTCTGTCTGTCTGTCTGTCTGTCTGTCTGTCTGTCTGTCTGTCTGTCTGTCTGTCTGTCTGTCTGTCTGTCTGTCTGTCTGTCTGTCTGTCTGTCTGTCTGTCTGTCTGTCTGTCTGTCTGTCTGTCTGTCTGTGTGTGCAGGAGTAGATGATGGAGACGACCTACATGTTGTTTTAAAGAGAGTGATGGGGAGATAGAGGAGACGGAGGTGATCGATGAGGGACAATCAGATGCGAGAGTCTTGTCTGCAGCAAACCAGAGAGGGAGGAACAGAACTGAGGAGGACGAGTGTTCAACTGTTCAAACATCCCATAGTTACCAAATGAATACCTCATACACACAGATATGATTAAGGCATCAACATGTCTTGTCTTGTTCTTGTCTTGATTGCATGCTAATTGACACCTGAGGGTCCCAGCAGTTACCCACCAGGGCCTATTTCCTTTTTTCCACCATATTATTTTTCGAACTCTTTAATACTCTCTACTACGGAAATATTACATGTCAACAAAGCACTGCTGTGTATTTATTTCTTAAAACAAGATCGGTGTTCCTGAGTTTTCGTCCACGATTAAAGGCATTAACTGATCCTGTTGTGCAGAACTAGTTAAGGTGTGACTCAATATCTACATATAAGAGCATTTCTAATTTTCCTGTTGCATAAATGCCTCATCGAGGTTGTATTTGAGGTACGGAAAGACATGTTCTTCTGGTGGTGACGCAAATTTGCATCTTCTGAGTTAAACTTGGTGAAAAGTCGGTCTAAAAACGCCTCATTGTCACGAGTGTGAACGTGCCTTTACCTGTTAATCCACCTATCTTCAGTATCTACGCATGCATAAGGGTGTTGTAATCTCTATACATTTCCTCTGTCACGTTATCTTCAGAGTGTTTAATCTGTGTGTTACCATCTCTCTCTGAGGACCATCTGCAGGATTTATGAAATGTAACCAGCAGCCATTAGGATTCTCTCTCAGCGTCTCCCTCTGTTTATTGTACAAACACACAATGATGGTAAATCATGAGCAGGAATCATAAAACAGCTGATCGGTGGGGGGGGGGTGTTTAAAGTGATGCTGCTCCCCCTGTCAGGAAGACTGATCCTCCCTCTGAGATCCTCTCTCTCTCTGAGTGGTGCTGTAAATCTTACTTTTTAAGGATCCACATTTGCATAAGCTTTGGCTTCTTTTCCTGGAGTCGACGCACGCACGCACGCACACGCATGCACGCACGCACACACATAAACACATACACACACACACACACACACATACCATGTATACATCACTTCAGGGGACATTACATTGACTTACATGCATTTCCTGGAGACTTATCCTAACCTTAACCATAACCAACACATGCCTAACCCTAACCCTAACCAAGTCTTCACCCTAAAATTAATGATTCCCCTCATGGGGACCTCCATTTTGTCCCCATAAGGGAGGCGAGTCCCCACACAGGACTGTGTAAACAGATTTAGGTCCCCACAAGTATAGTAATGCTAGGACACACACACACACACACACATGAGACACTACAGGTGAGAGTTAGTTAAATAAACTCCTGAATGTGGATCTTAGATGATTTATTTCCACTAGCATTACAGGAGATGGGAGCTAAATAACCAAAACGTCTAAATTAGCCAGCCCATAAAACAAGTGTAGTGTCTAGGGGAAACCAAATAAATCAAAATATAAATCCATTTCTGTCTGATCTGAATATTTATCCATCCTGCACATTTAATAATAAGAACATAACGAATAAAATAAACATATTTCTCATTCCCTGCCAACATTGTTAGTGTATTTTCTGATTGCATTGCTCTCTACACCCCTGTTTTCTGTATTATACTTATTAGTTTTTACCTATAAACCTTCTTTGGTTTGCTTATCGTGTTGGATAATATCTTTAAGTGAACGTGTCACCTTTCATTTCCTGAAAGCCATTGGTCTGTTGCATCCGTTTGGTAAAAGCACACCTGATTTAGACCTCTTTGTAGTTCTTCTTTAATGAAACATGAAACCCCTTCCCGTCCTCTCCCTGTTTTTCTGTTTCCTCTTCACCCCGCTGCCCCCCACACACTGCAATCAGATTTCAATTTCATCTACACGGCCTTAGCATTTATTCCCCCTCCTTTATCCTTCGCAGCTTCACCCCTCATCACTCCATCCGTACATTTCCTCACAACAGACCAACAACACGGAGGAAAAATCCAATTCCAGCGCTAAGTGTGAGAGGGGGGGACGTTTAATTTCTGCAGGGACTCTCTGCAGGGTCAGTGTGGGGGAAATGAATCAATATATTAGTGGGAATTCATCAGGTGATGCTTGGATCAATTGTGGTTAACACACACACATTGATCAGAGTCCCTTGTGTGCTCATTTAATTATTCATCGAGCCGCTGATGTTGATCTGAGGAGAAAGGATATTATCTGTGATATTTAATAAGACTGTCTGTCCTATTCCTGTTCATGTCATGTCTTTAATGTTGTCTCTTTTATTCAGGATTAAAGAACGCTGCGATCCTAATATCTGTTTTATTCAGACGTGATCACGACAATGATGTAATGTGCGTGAAATCACTGCAACTGGAGTAATGACTCAAATATCTTAAGTGTAAAGCTGAGATTGAATCAGTGACATCAAAGCACTATATACATTTTTCATCATTAATAATATATTTTTTTATATTAAAACCAAACTCTATTCTATTACTTTTTTGAAGGGAATGTTAAATATTGAATAAACTGTATATTTTTAGGGTTAATTGAGCATGTCCCTGTTTAATTTCCTAGCATAGTGTTGTTGTCTGCATTAGATGTTTCTGTGTTGGTCCCTGAAGGCAGCATCTCCCTCGTCCAATGGGATTCCTCCGTGTAATTTTGGTGTATGATACTAACGCGTCCGCATAGGCTGTTTCCATGTGAAAACTAAAGCATTTACTCGCCTTGTGATTCTGATCACTTGATGGGGTTCCCTTCACCGGTTTTAAACCTAACAACACATGTAATGAACATTTTGGACGGGTGGTTTTTATGTTATCCTGTTCAGATGCTTTGCTACTGCTGCATCTTTAGGTGCATTCAATCGTTATTAAACTTTACCTTAAAACATAATTTATGTTCATGAACATTTCCCATTCGTGGCATAGTGTTGCTGCCCTGAATGCTTTGGGGAGACTTAGGGAGTGGCAACAAGCTTCCTGTTGCTTATTCTCTAACCGACGGTGTCCTTCACAAGCTTTCTTTTATTGTCAGTTTCTTTCTGAGCACAGCTGACCTCCTCTACCTCTTTCAGGTGTTCTCTCAGTCCTTCACTGCCTCCTATGCTATCTACAATGTGAACACTGGGTAGGTGGAAAACTGAATACTAATGCATGGGCTGCACCGGGCATGAGCGTCACTGCAAGCAGACCTTTAGACCTTTTGCAGGGTTGAAAAACGTTCCCTCCTTCATCGAATCAGAGCCTCATGTTTCCGTCAGACATGCATCCATTCCCAGGGTCAGATTTCACTGCCTGAGATTCATGTTCTGCATTACAGTAAGTCAGTGGAGACCCCCTGTGGAGGAGGGACTTCAGGAGGAGCTGCAGAGAGAGGACTCTTTAAAGTAGAGACACTACATACTGATATACACCTGAACATCCGCAGGAGAGACTCTTTAAAGTAGAGACACTACATACTGATATACACCTGAACATCCGCAGGAGAGGACTCTTTAAAGTAGAGACACTACATACTGGATATACACCTGAACATCAGCAGGAGAGGACTCTTTAAAGTAGAGACACTACATACTGGATATACACCTGAACATCCGCAGGAGAGGACTCTTTAAAGTAGAGACACTACATACTGATATACACCTGAACATCAGCAGGAGAGAACTCTTTAAAGTAGAGACACTACATACTGGATATACACCTGAACATCAGCAGGAGAGGACTCTTTAAAGTAGAGACACTACATACTGATATACACCTGAACATCCGCAGGATAGGACTCTCTAAAGTAGAGAGACTACATACTGATAAACACCTGAACATCAGCAGGAGAGAACTCTTTAAAGTAGAGACACTACATACTGGATGTACACCTGAACATCAGCAGGAGAGGACTCTTTAAAGTAGAGACACTACATACTGATATACACTTGAACATCAGCAGGAGAGGACTCTTTAAAGTAGAGACACTACATACTGATGTACACCTGAACATCAGCAGGAGAGGACTCTTTAAAGTAGAGACACTACATTCTGAGGACTCTTTCAATTAGTGACACTACATTTCACTGCCTGAGATTCATGTTCTGCATTAAGTCAGTGGAGACCCCCTGTGGAGGATGGACTTCAGGAGGAGCTGCAGATCATTGCCTGCCCCGGAGGAGAATGTGCAGATGGGAAATGGAAACAGAAATCTCTTGCATGAACCCATTCTCTGTTTTGTCCCTCCCCCCTTCTGCATCGTGCTCTATTTGTCCTGCAGTGGACGGACCTCTGAGGGGTTTTAGCAAGACGCTGGTCCCTAAAGAAGGAGGAGGCTAATCTTTGAATGTGTGTGTGTGTTGCAGAGATCTGCAGGACCTAAATCCTCCGGAGAACGAGAAGGCGGCGCTGCAGTTCGCCTCCTGGGGGCCGCAGGGGAACCAGCTGGTAAACATGACTCTAACACACCTGAAATGTATCTGAACAGCAGCAACTCTTTGAAGTCATTATCTTACACTCTATCTTAAAGGCCCTATTATACAGTAATTTTAGTATGTAAATGGTCTGCAAACGGTTAAATCCTGAAGTTCCAGAACACAGTGACAATACTATCAAACACTCGCGTTCCTATTGGCTAGCTCTCCAACACATTGTACGTGTAAAGTGAGAGGAGAGGACTCTTTAAAGTAGAGACACTACATACTGATATACACCTGAACATCAGCAGGAGAGGACTCTTTAAAGTAGAGACACTCAGGGCCGGCCCTTGGCATAGGCAGTATAGGCGAATGCTAAGGGCGCATCAGCCCATGGGGGGCGCCAAAAATTGGGGAGAAAAGAAAAGAAAAAAAAAGTTACAGCTTTTATTAACATTGGAATTGACTGTGTAAGCGGCCGGGGGGGGGAGAGCTTTAGAGAGCTCTCTCCTGACAGACTGAGAGGCTCTGATAACCTCAGCTCAGTGAGGTAAAGGCACACCTTAATATGATCATTATAGTTATAAAAAAATAAGAGAATAGATTTTCATCTATTCTCTTATAGTATAAAATACTATATGACAGTAAAAAAAAGTTGTGATTAATAAACAAGAATACAGTTTGAAAGGAGAGTGATTTGTAAAATATCCAAAAAGAAAAAGTAAATCTGCTTCCAGTTCTGTTTCATCTGGGTGTTGAGAGATGTATCCATAGATCTCTTCATGTTGCTCTCAAAGTGCACCAGATTGATGCTTTTAACTGCAACATTTAAAAAAAAATCTTCCCGGGGGAGCATGCCCCCGGACCCCCCTAGAGGAAGTTAGGTCCCCCCCCCCCCCCCCACTTAAATCATGTTCACATGGATAGGATACTAAATACATTTGCACACATCTTGTGTCCATATCTTTCTGTTTTGGTGGTCATGCCACAACCGTGCATGTGCATGCATGCGCGAGTCATAGTGAGCGTCTGCATTTTGGGGGGGGGGGGGCGCCAGCTAAAATCTTGCCTAGGGCAGCAAATTGGTCAGGGCCGGCCCTGGAGACACTACATACTGGTATACACCTGAACATCAGCAGGAGAGGACTCTTTAAAGTAGAGACACTACATACTGATATACACCTGAACATCAGCAGGAGAGGACTCTTTAAAGTAGAGACACTACATACTGATATACACCTGAACATCAGCAGGAGAGGACTCTTTAAAGTAGAGACACTACTGTTTTCTTGCCTTGTTTCTGGACTCTTCTTATCTCGGTAAGATAGCGATTCACACTCTTAAGAAATGAGAAAACAAACACAATCCCAGAATCCCAGAAAACAACAAATACAAGGAACAGATCGTGCATAAGAAATATCAGCCTGTTGTTCCTGCTGTGTCATCTTGTACATTATGATAAGAATATATCCTCTTCCTTCACAGTGCACGTTAACAGACTCATGTTAACGGTTGTGATAATGGTGGCGTCAGCAGTGGAGGATCTGCAGCTGCTGTAATGATCGTGTTTTACACTCATAATATAATTCATATCCCTCCCTGTGATGTAATTGGCTCTTGCAGCTTATTAACTGGAGAGCAAAGATGTGTCGGCTGCTGTTCGCTGATTTATCCGCTCTTGGCCGACGTCCTGTACTGGCAGTTATAAAGCCCCCCCTCCTGTGTGTGTGTGATAATGGATTGGTGTGTGTGTGTGTGTGTGTGTGTGTGTGTGTGTGTGTGTGTGTGTGTGTGTGTGTGTGTGTGGTGTGTGTGTGTGTGTGTGTGTGTGTGTGTGTGTGTTCTCCTGCCAGGCCTTCGTGTTTGATGGAGATATTTACTACCAGCCAAGTGTGTCCAGCAGAGCGCTGCGACTCACCGACTCTGACCCCGAGCAGAACCTGCAGAACGGACTCTCCGACTGGACCTACGAGGGTGAGGGGGTGTCCTGCTAAAATCTGCAAGAGTCTGATAACAATATTCAATATCTTGTTAAGTTTGTGATAACATTTCTAACTGAAAAACCTTCAGATGAGGAAATTAGAAATGCAAAAACACTGACTGATTCAGGATTTTAGGAATCGTTCCTGCAAAAAGAAATGAAACTCAGTTTTTGCCATTATTGCATTAATGGTGAAAAAACACCATTCAGTTACCATCATTTGTGATGTAGGTGCAGGTTTTGAGTCTGATAACAGTATGAAATGTGTGTGTATCAGAGGAGGTTCTGCTGTCGTACGCGGCTCACTGGTGGTCGATGGACGGAGCTAGGTTAGCGTATCTCACCATCAACAACACGGCCACTCCTGTGATGGAGATTCCCCGATTCTTAGGGGGGCTCTACCCCTCCAACATGCTCTTCCCCTACCCAAAGGTATATATGCAAAACTTGAGACATTGCTGCTGGGGTGCTGGAGTTTATCTGATAAATATCTGATATTGTATTTTTGTTGTTGTGCTCCCAGGCTGGATCCAGCATCCCGTCCGTCGGCCTGTTC
The DNA here is from genome assembly GCA_031216635.1 of Dissostichus eleginoides. Classification (NCBI taxonomy): domain Eukaryota; kingdom Metazoa; phylum Chordata; class Actinopteri; order Perciformes; family Nototheniidae; genus Dissostichus; species Dissostichus eleginoides. The sequence goes on along the minus strand of CM062267.1, from coordinate 3,798,065 downwards.
GTGGTGAATCTGTACGGCCCGGCTCACACTCTGGAGATGATTCCTCCAGACGCCCTCAGAGCCAGGTACTACAGCGTCATACACTTTAAAGGTCACCTATTATGCAAAATCCACTTGTTCATGTCTCTTCTACATCAACATGTGTCCCCTCTTATTCATGTCTCTTCTACATCACCATGTGTCCCCTCTTCTTCATGTCTCTTCTACATCAACATGTGTCCCCTCTTCTCCATGTCTCTTCTACATCAACCTGTGTCCCCTCTTCTTCATGTCTCTTCTACATCAACGTGTGTCCCCTCTGTGTAAAGAGACTCTGAAAGTTTCAGGAACAAACATTCTCTCTCTTTTTGTCCTGATCCATTTCTATAAAAACCTGTCTGAAAATGAGCTGATCAGATTTTGATCAGAGACAGGTTCTATATTTATCTGAGACCTGTAATATATTGATGAAAAACAGTATAATAGGGGACCTTTAAAATAAACCTTAAAGGGAACTTTTTGTACCGTTAACTATCACTATACTGAGTCTTAGTTTTTTTTCTTAAACGGACCCTATTCATATTTCCATGTTGTTTCCTCTCCTGTAGTTCTATAGGTTTTAGTGCATGTAAATGGTCTGCAAAGCGTAAAAGCCCTGTGTTCCCTCCAGAGGGAGTTTCTCTCCAACACGCCTTTTGTGTACTTCTGGAGCATAATGACATTACATTGCATTTAGCTGACGCTTTTATCCAAAGCGACTTACAATAAGTGCATTCGACCAAGAAGATACAAACTAGAAGAAAACAGAATCATATAAGTACATCAGGTTTCATAGAGCCAAAACATTTCAAGTGCTACTCAACTAGCTTTAGATAAGCCAGTCCTTTATTAGTATATAAGTGCTGTTAGTAGTTCTATCGCTCGAAGTGGAGTCGAAAGAGATGAGTTTTCAGTCTGCGCCGGAAGATGTGTAAGCTTCTGCTGTCCTGATTCAATGGGGAGCTCATTCCACCATTTTGGAGCCAGGATAGCAAACCGACGTGTTTTTGCTGATGGGAACTTGGGTCCCCCTCGCAGTGCTGGTGCAGCGAGCCGTTTGGCTGATGCAGAGCGGAGTGCACGTGCTGGGGTGTACAGTTTAACCATGTCCTGGATGTAGGAAGGGCCAGATCCATTCACAGCATGGTACGCAAGTACCAGTGTCTTGAAGTGGATTCTAGCAGTTACTGGAAGCCAGTGAAGGAGCGGAGGAGCGGTGTGGTGTGGGAAAATGTTGGAAGATTGAAGACCAGACGAGCCGCTGCATTCTGGATGAGCTGCAGAGGTCGGATGGCACATGCAGGTAGACCAGCCAGGAGGGAGTTGCAGTAGTCTAGGCATGAGATGACGAGAACCTGCGTCGCTTTCTGGGTCAGGAAGGGACGTATCCTCCTGATGTTGTACAGCGTGTATCTGCAGCAGCGGGTTGTAGCAGCGATGTTTGCAGTGAAGGACAGTTGTTATCTAGGGTCACACCCAGATTCCTTGCAGTCTGAGTCGGGGAAACAATAGAGGTGCCGATGTTGATTGTTAAGTCAAGAGTGGGACAATCTTTTCCCGGAAGGAAAAGCAGTTCAGTCTTGTCAAGGTTGAGCTTGAGGTGGTGAGCAGACATCCACTGAGAGATGTCAGCTAGACAAGCAGAGATGCGTGCGACGACCTGGGTCTCTGAGCGGGGAAAGGACAGAATTAATTGGGTGTCGTCAGCGTAGCAGTGGTATGAAAAACCATGCGGGCTAATGACAGATCCGAGCGAGTTTGTGTACAAGAGAGAAGAGGAGGGGACCAAGAACAGAGCCCTGAGGGACCCCTGTAGTTAATTGACAAGGGTCGGACTCGGACCCTCTCCAAGTTACCCTGTAGGTGCGGTCTTTGAGGTATGAGGTGAGGAGGGAAAGTGCAGAGCCTGAAACTCCAAGTTCTTGGAGAGTGCGAAGGACGATCTGATGGTTCACCGTGTCGAATGCAGCAGACAGGTCCAAAAGGACGATGACAGAGGAGAGGGAGGCTGCTTTAGCCGTGTGCAGATCCTCAGAGACAGCGAGGAGGCAGTTTCTGTTGAGTGACCTGCCTTGAAACCAGACTGGTGCGGATCCAGAAGGTTGTTCTGATGGAGATAACAGGAGAGTTGTTTAAAGACAGCACGTTCAAGTATTTTGGACAGGAACGGGAGGAGAGAGACAGGCCTGTAGTTTATAACATCGGACGGGTTGAGAGTGGGTTTCTTTAGGAGAGGGTTTACTCTTGCCTCCTTGAGACTGTTTGGAAAGTGACCAGAAGTTAGAGAAGTGTTGATGAAGTGGGTGAGAAACGGTAGAATATCAGGAGCGATAGTCTGAAGGAGGTTTGAGGGGACAGGGTCCAGAGGACAAGTGGTAGGACGGGCAGAGGTAATGAGGGTAAGAACCTCACTTGGAGAGAGAGGGGGAAAGGAGGTCAGTGTGTGGGTGAACGGTGGGTCAGGTGACCCAGCGGTGAGTAAAGGTGAGTCAGAAAAAGAAGAACGAATATCATCAACCTTTTTTTCAAAGTAGTTAACAAAGTCGCTTGACAGAAGGGAGGAGGGGGAAGGGGCTTTGGGGGGTTCGAGGAGGGTGGAGAAGATGGAAAATAGTTTTTTGGGGATGGAATATTCAATTCAATTCAATTCAATCTTTATTTCAGACTCAAGGTCCATATCACATACAAAATGACAAGATACACATCAATAAATAAGATTAAAAAGCTAAACACAAAACAAACAAACAGATAAAAAACATAAAATCAGTCCAATTACAGCTAGCCACACATGCTCACTGTCTGTGGAGGCTATTGGGCCAATGTCTCCAAATCATGGAAGAGAACCGAGTAGAACTCTTCACAGGGTTAATTAAAATCGAGATAACATGATTGTCAGAGTCTTCTAGGCGACACATGAATTTATAATTCATGTGTCGAATAGGAAGAATAGATCTTATCTTGAAAGAAAGTGCTTCTTGCCTGAGAGATCGAAGCAGAGAAAGAGGAGAGGAGAGCCTGATAGGTTAGGAGGTCGTCATGGTGTTTGGATTTCCACCATTTCCGCTCAGCTGCCCGAAGGATGGTTCTATTAGCACGCAGTGCGTCATCTAGCCAGGGAGCAGGAGGGGACTGACGAGCCTGCCGAGACGGAGGACAGAGAGAGTCCAGAGAGGATGAAAGAGTCCAGAGGAGAGTTTCTGCAGCAGAGTTTGGAGGCAGGAGTTGGAACGAGTCAGAGGAAGGGAGGGCTGAGAGCACCGATGAGGCAAAGGTAGAGGGGGAGAGGGAACGAAGGTTACGGCGGACAGGTGCAGCATTAGAAGAGATTAGTTTGGTTATGTTTGGAAAGGGGTAGAGAGAATGAAATGAAAATGCGATCGGATGTGTGAAGCGGGTTTACAGAGAGGTTAGAGGTAGTGCAGTTCCTTGAGAATATGAGATCAAGGACATTGCCGGCTTTATGAGTTGGTGGGGATGGAGACAGTGAGAAAGCAAAGGCGGTTAAAAGAGATGTTAGTTCAGCTATCTGCCCTGTCTGGAGGTTGAAGTCTCCGAGAAGTACAGCGGGAGGGCCAGTTTCAGGGATGTGTGAGAGGAGATTATCTAATTCCTCCAAGAGGTCCCCCAAGGCGCCTGGTGGACGGTAGAGAACAACAATGGTTCATTGTATAGGATGGGTTACTGTGACGGCATGGAATTCAGAGGTGGAAGGAGTGAAGTTAGGTGAAGAGGGAAAAGCTCCATTTGGGAGAGAGCAGGAGACCAGACATCACTATGGAACTCTTGCACTCCTATTGGCTAGCGCTCCGACACATTGTACGTAATAGGCGAAGGGGCGGGACTTCTCTAAGCGGTGGACCAATCACAACAGAGCTGGCCAGCTAACAGACATTTTGCAGCTTTTTCTCTGTGATTAAAGCACACACTGAGGAGTTTGTTGCTTTAATCAACAACATTTATCATCAACACTGAACCACATAGAAGACTTCGCCCCCCTCCTCTGCACCTCTTTCCGATCTCTCTAAAATCTCTTTGACTTTCTGCCTCCCCTCCTCAGAGACAGCTACATCTCCATGGTGACGTGGATCAGCAGCACCCGCCTCGCTGTGCGCTTCCTGAACCGCGTCCAGAACCAGTCGGTGCTGTGTGTGTGTGAGGCCACCACCGGAGCCTGCTCAGAGGTCAGGAACACACACTTCAATGGAAGATTTTGTTCCTGATTTAACGCTGGATTGATTTCCTTTAGCTCTCTGGATTCATATTTAAGGTGATCAGCTCCATGAGCAGAATCCTCAGTGATGTTCTGCAGGGTTTATCGCTCTCTCACTTTCTGTAAATCCTCATGGTACACATAGCCGATGTATTATTTGTATAGCTTTAATTATTCATGCATGATCATGGAAGGATTACTGAACAGGCATAAAAAGTGCAAAAGGCAAAATGTCCCTTACAAAGATATGGACCAACCAGGAAGACTACAAATAGCTACCAAAAGGCAAACAAATGCCTACAATATATGGCAATAAAACGCCTAAAAAAGACACAAAATGCCTTAAAAAGACGAAAATGGCTACAAAGAAATACAAAATGATCACAAATACACGCAAAATGACTTCTAAGACTACAAAGAGACAAAAAAGAGGAAGAACATCGATGAATCAGTCATTAACGTCTGTATTTTTGCTCCCATGTAGAGTTAAATTGTCTCATAATCCACTCAAATACATAATCATATTAATTTAGACACTGCCACTTAATTAGCTCCTGTTCGGTTGATGCTGTGACATTTCTCTGCGTTGTGTGATTCCTACGTTAATAGAAACACAAAATGGCCATGGACCTAATGCAGAACCAGCGACAGGTATGTGTAATTGTTTGTTTGTATCGTTGTACTTCACCTGTTTATCCGGATTTTTCTTTATCCTGGACTCAGTACTTATTTTTATTTTTATGACTCAATCTTTTTAGTATTTTCTCATTATTTTTCTTATTTTTGACCATTTTCTTTATCTAACTATGTATTTGGTGTATTATTATTTATTATTATTAAGTGTTTTTCTTGTTTTTCACTCAGTAATTCATTTTTTTTACTTGATTTTCTACATTTTCCTCTCAGTATTATCTTTATTTTTGACCCAGTACTTTCTTTATTTACTTAGGTATTTTATTTTTTGGATGCAATTTCTTCTTTAATTTTGACTCAGTATTTTTCTTTATTTCTTAATCGGTTCTGTTCTTTATTTTTTGACTACATTTTTCATTATTTTCCCATGTATTTTCTTTATTCAGTTCTTGTCATTCTTTTTGTATCAGGTCTTTTATTATCTTTGACTCCTTCCCCCTGCAGGACGTACCGTTGTTTTCTTCAGACGCCTCGGTGTTTTACTCGATCCTCCCAGCGAAGCAGGGCGCTCGGGGCGAGTTCCTCCACGTCGCCGCTCTCTCAGCGCAGGTCAGTTTTCAGGTCCGTTAACTTTCACTTCCTCGGGTCAGACTTCAATAACTTCTGACTCGTTAACATTCAGCGGGGTCTCGTTACACCGTGGGATCACAGATAAAAGCAGCCTCACTCTCCACTCTGATGTTCAAGCTGTTTGTTTGCATTGGCTTTCCTCCATCACTCCTAAAGCACCTTATCTGAGGAGTAAATGCACTCATTAAGACCTTAAAGACCCAGTGAAGTGTGCGCCGGTGCATGATCTGTTATGCTAATACGTATAGTAATGACCAAAATTGTCCATTGGAACCCATATAAAAGATGTTGGAATAGCAACGAATTTGACGAGTTGGAATTTTCCGCTGGGAAACCTCCGCCTTCGTGGGCGTGGCTTGCGATCTACTGCGTGACGTCAGAAGATGGGCTCAGCCGAAGTGTTTACATTCACCACCGTTCATTTTGTCTCTGTTTCAAAGTGGAATTTACCAACGTTTTTGAGCGAGTATTTTATTGGAAAGTGTTTCGCAGTCGACTGGAAGTGATTGCCAATCGAGGAAACCTGACAATGGAGGCGACAGTGAAGAAAAAGGGAGGAAAAACACACGGGAAGCGATGCATTGCCGCTGGCTGTGGTAATGTCAATTCTGCCGAAGTGGCGATGTTTCTGTTACCAAAAGATGAAGGTGAGTGGCTGGTGTTATTGTTTCGTAGATTCGTAGATTGTTTATGAAAAATAAAGGCCACTGTGTTTGTGTCTACTAACAAGACTATCATGGCGGCGGCAGAGCTCAAGTCGAGTTTCTCCGCCTGGAGATATTCTCACTATTTCACTTTTGTCGAGCACAAAGAAAAGAACGTTTTAGTTAAATGTAAGTTGTGTCTTGGCGGGTCAAAGATCCTATCGACTGCCCAAAACAGCAATTAAAATCTGTTGAAACATCTGCAGAAACAACATGCTGGGACGAAGCTAGTAGCTAAGACCACAGACCCAGACTCATCCGACGCCACTCCACCTCCACCTAAGCAACAGCGGCTGGATTGGCACTTTGAAACATATCTTTGTGTTTGTGTTTGTATAGACCACATTGCTTAGCAGAGTTCAGTGATGCAAATGCATGTCAAGTTGATCAACAGGTTGTATTATTCTCCGATGCAATAACAGTACTGAAATGAAGGCTACAGTATAAGGGCATTAATGGGTGCCCTTTTTTAAGTAACTAAAAAGTTACTTTTCACAGTAACGCATTACTTTTTGGTGTAAGTAGTGAAGTAACTAGTAATTGTAACTAGTTACTGGTTTTCAGTAACTAGCACAACACTGCATGTGAACATGAATGTTGCATCATGCTATGAACAGATGAATGTATGATCAGGTGATGGCCAATCCTGTGTGTAGATCTACTCTAGATCTATGACAAAATATTGTCCTCAACTAAATTGACTTCCATGGCCACTTTCCTCATCTATCCTGTCCGAAAAGCTGTCAAAATCACTCATTTCTCTCGCACCAGTATCACTTTCCGAAGTCTCCGCCATGTTTACAATCACAACTGGGCCCATCTTGTGACGTCACAGCCGCTGTCGTCTGCAGCAGCGGTAGGCTCAGACTCTGAAAAATTTGCGATGTTTATCTCGTCCCTCGCACTTCCTAAAAAATTATTTTAGCCATGAACAGGTACAATTATATGTAAGAAATGAAACTGCCATTTCATTTTGGCGCAAAAAAATGCACTTCACTGGCACTTTAATAGCCTAGCTACACGGTTCAATTCACATGAACTTTATCTGATCCTCCCCAGTGGAGCTATCTCAAATGTTAATGGTTTTTATTTTATAGAGAAACATATTCAACACAGGCTTTAATGACACTGTGTTCATTTTTCATGTTATTATCCATTAAAAAACATTATTAAAAACATATTTATTTATTTACTTTCAATTTGATTTCCCCGCTTTTTTATTGCATTTATTTTTATTTAAAGAAATGTTTTTATTCATTTTTAAACGTTTGAATTGATTTGTGTATCATTTATTATTTGACCCACTACTACAATTAATTTTAAATGGAAGTAGTAGGTCAAATAATTAGCTTTTTATTTATGTTACTTATTTGTTTAATTATTTATGGTATTAAACCATTGTCTTAATTCCCATTTTTATACACTTTAATGTTTTCATTTTTTATTTATCTTTGCATTTATTTTATATTTATTATGAATAATTTATATATTTATTTAGTTGGAACGCTGACACAGCATTCCAACTACTTGTTCTTCCACGCACGAAATTCTTTATTATTCCGCCGGGTTATTTTGCGCCTCTTCTTCTCCCACATTCCACATCGCAGAAACTCCGTTCAAACATCAAAACGTTCAGCTCGGTCGGGAATTGATGGCTATTATTTTTCTCATTCATAACTTTCATAATTCCAGAGATATATCCCATAATTCATCACATTTTTTACATTGAAGTCAATGGAGAAACTCTTCAGACTTGAACAATCTTCATGCAACTTCAACTGCTAACTGCTCCTTCATACTTTCACTCAGAAACCTCATTCCAACTTTAAAATGTCACACATCTTTCTGAAATTATTCGTGTAACACAACTTTTAAATCTGATTCATACTTTTAGAAATATTAAACATTGTTCAGACCTTGGTAAAGAGGCCTTCTTCAGATTTAGAGTGCGTGATGTCACAGCTAGAGTGGAGGACAGATTTAATTTTGCCTTCATATTTTCTTTTAAACCTGCCATAATTCCCAAACCCTACATTCCTGAGACATAATCTTTCATGAGAAACGTAGGAAAACATCTCGTAGCTTAAAAAATTAAAAAACATTAAGCAAAATAATTAAACAAAATGCCTCTTGAGGGCATGAAGTGACAAAAACTTTCAACATGTCTCCATTAAACCCCATTGTAAGTTCAGCCTCATCTTTCCCCACCACAGCAGCCGCACACCTTTGTGGCGCGTTTCCACTACAGCGCGGAGCCCGGCCTCGCTCGCCCTCGCTCGGCCTCGTTAGGCCTTGTTAGGACCAGCTCACTTGATGGCGCGTTTCCATTACAGTTTAGGAACTGGGGCAGTAACTATAGTAACGCAGTGTAGGCGGAGCAATCGGCTTTATGTCGGGCGGAGTCACGCTGCTTAAAACTACCGTGACGACTTATTTGTTAGAAGTGAGCTTTAGAACAGATAGGGACACAACGCTTTCAAGCAAATAACAGAGCGTTAGAAAAAACGTACCATGCAGAGACTCCAGTAACGCCGTTGCAGAGTCCAGGCCTCCATCCCTCCCAACGCTAGCCGGTCTATGGCCGTAAATGGTGTCCATTAGCTCAAACCACTTCCAGTTTTCCTACTGGCACCACTCCTGTTGTTATTATCTTTGACCAAGCGATATTCACTCTTCATCTTTTTGAGTTTTTCCCTACACTGCACGACAGTCCTCGAGTAGCCGCTTGTGGACATCTGTGTAGAGACCTCCTGAAATACTTTAATATTGCGAGTTGTCCCGTCGAGCTCCCGCTGGATCTTATCATCTGCAATGTAATGTAGGATCGTCGTCACTTCCTCGACCAACCACGGCGTGCTTTTCTTTTCCATTTTAGCTCCTCTGTTGACAAAAATGTTGTTTATAAAAATGCTGCAAGCTTCGCTATATATATATGCGACGCTAGGGATTATCTCGCGCGCCGATTGTGACGATTCTCTCTGACCAATCAGCAGTCGAGAGTGTTGACGTCACAACTCAGCCTGGTTGTTCCTGGCCCTAGAACCACGATTTTATGAGGCCAGAAAAACTGTGAATTAGGACCCGCCGGCCGGTACTAGACCAAGTGGAAACGCAACCAAAGTCGGGCCGCTGACGTCACAGCCCTCTTAAACCGGGCTCCGCGCTGTAGTGGAAACGCGCCATTAGTTAATCTGCCAAAAAGGCCACTTTATTAACCCGAAAGTACACAAAAAGTACACTTCAGATGCTCAAGGTCCTTGAGATGCTTCACGCTTTGAAATTTCACCGATATCTGTTACGGATCTTCAACAAAACGTTCCCATGTAAGAGGTTTATCTCTCATTCAGAACAATGAAAATGCTCTCCTCTCACTGATTACTGCACATCACCATGGAAACCTTTGATCTCTGGACACGTCGTTAGCTCAAATATAAACACCTGTGTCATGGAACACGATGATGTCATAACTCCAACTGACATGCTCAGAGCAGCAGACTTCAGATAATGGTTCATGGTCCTGCCCTCAACAGCTCTACGTCAATTATGGGGTGTCATCATATGCCGTTTCCATGGAAACGCATCCCTCGCCATAAAACACGATGTCGCTGTAACTCCAATGGACACGGTCCGATCGTCCCCCAAACTTCGTTTGTATATCACCGGTCCATGCCTCAACAGCTTTACGCCAAATCTGAGATCTCACCATAGGCTGTTGCCAAGGAAACGCATCCCTCGCCATAAAACACGATGCCGCTGTAGCTCCAATGGACACGGTCCGGTCGTCCCACAATCTTCACCTGTATATCACCTCTCCATGCCTCAACAGCTCTACGTCAAATCTGAGATCTCACCATATGCCGTTTCCATGGAAACGCATCCCTCGCCATAAAACACGATGTTGTCGTAACGCCTATGAAAAGGGTCAAAACAGCCCCAGACTTCAGAAAATGGTTAATGGTCCAGCCCTCAACAGCTCTATGTCAATTATGGAGTGTCATCATATGCCGTTTCCATGGAAACGCATCCCTGGCCATAAAACACGACGTCGCTATAACTCCTATGAAAATGTTCAAAAAGTGCTCTAAATTCACATGTGTGCTAACAGTCCAGCCGTGAAGACATCTACTGGGAACAGTTTTGAGATTTCTTCAAATGCCGTTGCCATGGCAACACAAGGCTCGCCATGAAACACGGTTTTCTCATAACTTCAGTGAAAATGCTCCAAACGGCCCAAAACTTCACAGGTTTGGTAACGATGCAGCCATCAACGCATCTAAGCGTATTATGGGATGTCATAAAATGCCGTTGGCATGGCGACAGATCATTCGCCATCAAGTTAGTTCAAAAGTTTGCAGTTCAAATATTCTGCTGCTTTTCCAAGCCTTTTTACTTTCTTTTCTTCTCTCATCACACATTCAAGCCCCCAGTGTTCATGTATCATTTCAATCTAAATTCTTCACTTTCTTCTTACACATTACATTTCAGCATAGCAGTTTAGCGTCAGCTTTTCAGCATAAAGCATTCCCACTGGCAATTTCTTCAGGAATTGCATTCTCTAGTTATTATTATTATTATCATTCAATTTCATGTAAGCGTCTTTGAGCATTAGGAAAAGCGCTATAAATCCCATGTATTATTATGTATTTATTTGTGTATTATGATGTTTATTTGTTCCTTTTTTTTCAGTTAATTTCCCCCCCCCTTTGTCTCTGTCTCTCAGGCGGCCGTCCCCTCCGTCCCGCCTCGTTTCCTGACGTCCGGCAGCTGGGACGTCTCTTCGCTCTGCGCTCTGGATGAGGAGGCCGGGAAACTGTGAGTGTGGACACAAGTTTATTAAAGGTCCCCTATTATACTGTTTTTCATCAATATATTATAGGTCTCAGATATATACAGAACATGTCTCTGATTGGCTGAAACACCAAACAGATCATTGCATAATCCCCTCTTTTTCAGCCCTTTTCCAAAGTGCTGATTCTCTGTCTGTCACGTAACGTCCACACGGTTCCGTCACGTGCTGTAACAGAGACGCTTCCCATTCACTTTGAATGGGGTGACGTCACGCTTTGCCGAACTGCATTGTGGTTCCGTTGCGTCGCTTTGCCTCCGTTGCTTGCACTGAAAGTTGAGAAAAGTTCAACTTTTCAAGCGTTGACGGAAGCGGCAGCCAATCAAATCATATGCCAGTACAAGCTCTAGCCAATCAAACCGTGTGCTTGTGTGTCCGGGGCGGGAGATTAATGTGATCGGTTGTTGGTCGCACGCCAGACACACCCACCGGCAAGCTTCAACACGAGGGAACCGTGTGGACGTTCCGTTACTTTAGATGAAAAATAAGGAGCCCCTCCCCACGCCCCTCTGAGAGATATTTGGTTAAAAAGAACACAATGGTGCTCTAGGAGTATCAGGTGATAAGGTGGGGGGGGGGGGGTTACCTTGGTTGCTGATTGGCTAATGGTTACACAAGACAAAACATCGTTATGACATCATAAAGTGGCCAAAATCTGATCAGCTCATTTTCAGACAGGTTTTTATAGAAATGGATCAGGAGAAAAAGAGAGAGAATCTTTGTTCCTGAAACTTTCAGAGTCTCTTTACACAGAGGGGACACATGTTGATGTAGAAGAGACATGAAGAAGAGGGGACACATGTTGATGTAGAAGAGACATGAAGAAGAGGGGACACATGTTGATGTAGAAGAGACATGAAGAAGAGGGGACACATGTTGCTGTAGAAGAGACATGAAGAAGAGGATTTTGCACGATAGGTTTAATATCCAGCGCCTCCAACAGATAGATAATCCTCACTAAGACAATCCTCTCTGTCTGTGATTCTTTTATCTTTTTCTTCAGATATTTCCTGAGCGCAGAGGAATCCAGACAGAGCCGACACCTGTACAGGTAAACAGTGACCAACTTCCTCCAGACACAGAACTATAAACACACACAGTATTGACTTTATCTCTAAGACAGAATAATGCCATAATGTTTGTCACTGCACAGCGAAATTAATTAGTTCATTAAACAATCCTGAAGGTGCATTCAGACATAATCAGTCAGTAATAAAAGTAAAGACGAAGAAGTATTCATCACGTAATTGCATTTCAAAATACACAAAAAAGCAAATAATAAACAAATATACCTTACAGAAAGAAGAGTATTTCAGAGGAGGGTCTGTGATTGATCCTGTCTGAGATTCAAGGTCCTTCAGAGACTCCTCACAGAACGATCTAAAGACTTCACTGTGAAGATTTATTGAACCTCATTTGTTTCCTAAAAGTCAATCGGCTTGTCTCAGATCACTTTACCCAGAAGTCTCTGCAGTTATTGACTCTCTCCTGAAAGAAAATCAAACTACAGAATGTCCTTCTCTGCTAAAGGCCTTTAAGCTTTTCTCATTATCAACTATATAAAGTTCAGTTTCTGTCTCTCATATAAAGTTTAGTGTGTTGGTGTAGTTGTCAGGGACCATGTACAAAAAGCACTTGAATCTCAAAGAGATAAGAGATGATAGCAGGTCAACACAAAATACTGCAGATACAATTCAATAACAACATTAACACATGTGATATCCAGTGGCGCCCCAAGACACTCTGGGGACCCCAAGCATAAGGGACATGACCCCCCCGGAGTGGAGCAGCGCAACTGAAATGATGAGCTTTTGACGGCGCGCTATGAATGGGGCCCCCTTGAGGGGGTTACCCGACATGTCGTTGCAGTAAATTAAAGGGTGTTTCATGTTGTCGTTGCTGTGGACCTTCTTAATCTACCTTCTTTGGGGGCCCCCTTCTGGTCCGGGGCCCCAAGCAGAATGTAAAAGACTAGATATACTAACTCATTTAAATAAAATAATAAAAACCATACACATCGCAGAAAGCTAAACTGATGTGTGCACGATTGGTCTTCAATCCATTTCATGATCTGGCACGAAAACCAGGAGAAATCAGCGTTAGCTTTTAGTTTATTGGGAATATTGTTCCATTCTGTAATTGCTCTGTTTGAGAAAGGGGACTAATGCAGATCCTCTTTCAGGGACTCTACACTCCCCCCTAGTGGTGGACCTTTAGTCTGCATGTGGTTGCAGAGCAACTCTTTGAACTCTTATATTAACTTTGAGTTCTCTCTTCTGTTATATAAAGTTTATTTTCTTTTATCTCTAATAAAAGGTTGCTTGTCTCTTATCTCTTAATATTTATATAAAGTAAAAATGGTACCTCTTAAGAAGTTAAGTTTTTATCAGTTATATTTTTCTTTTCTCTTATTTCTTATATAGAGGTAATGTTCTCTCCTATGATGTAATAACGTGTTCTGGTCTCTCTGTCAGCGTGGATGTGGACGGAGAGTTTGAGCGCCGCTGTCTCTCCTGTAATCTCATCGATGGATGTCGCTTCTTCTCCGCTGAGTTCAGCCCCAACCAGACACACTTCACCCTGTACTGCCGAGGTAACACACACCACACACACACACACACACACACACACACACACACACACACACACACACACACACACACAGTATATTTTTGAAGCTGATTAAGTGAAACTGATTAAATTGAATAATGTTTGTTTTTTCCAAACTTCCCCAGGACCAGGAATCCCTAAAGTGACACTTCACAGCACAAAGGACCCCTACAGTGAGTGTTATACCTAAATAACCACACACACACACACACACACACACACACACACACACACACACACACACACACACACACACACACACAGTTGCCTGCAGAGGACATACCATGTGTGTGAACACTGCCCTCTGTCTGCGGCTTAGAAAAGTATTTTATTGTTATTTTATGAATCACTTGTTAAAGTTGTATTTTTAATTAATTTTATTCTATTTTCTGTTTTTTAATTAATTACTGTATTTATTATTTTAAAGGTGTATCATTTTATTTATCTATTTGATGTCATTTAATTAATCTTTAATTGTATTATATCTAAATTGTATAGTATTCTTTTTCTCACAGTTTTTTTTATGAATCATTTAATTCTATTAAAGTTGTATGACTTTACAATACAGCTTTATTTATGAAGCACTTTAAAACCTCCAGACCAAAGTGCTGTACAGTCAAATAAACAAACAAAAACATACAAACAATCACACAGCTCAGCTCACACAACATAAAACAAGTACAAGTAAAAACGATTTAAACGCAATAAAAGCAACAATCTAAAAGGCGTCAATACGCTAAGGAGACTTCATTGTATTTGTGTTGGTGATCTCTCCATGTAGTCTGTAAGCTGTATGAATGTGTTGTGTGGTGCAGGGTTCGTGGTGCTGGAGGACAACGGCCCTCTGTCCTCAGCTCTGCAGGACAAGAGGCTCCCTGAGACTCTGTTCAGGACCGTCTCTGCAGAGCACCACGGTACTGAAGAGCCTGCATTTGTGTGCTCTTTTTCGTAAAAAGCTAACTGGCCTTGGAAGGGGCAGAACTCAAAAAGAAATAGAACATTTGGTCAGAGAAAACGCTTTGTGAAAGCAGTGACTCACTTTAAGGAAGTTGCTTTGATTATTTTCTTAGTGGAAAACAAACGTCTAATGTTTCAACAAACTGCCATAAAATGATATATTATTAATATTTTTTAGGATGTTTCACATGTTCTTCAAAGGTTTTTAAGTCTCTCAAAGTGTCATAAGCATCTTCCTGTTTCTCCCTCAGACCTGCACCTGAAGCTCTCTCTTCCTCAGGGCTACGAGGCCAACCTGCACCCCCTCCTCCTCATGGTGTAAGTGTTTCCTGTCATGTGACCTCTGTGTGTGTGTGCATGTATATCCTCCGTGTGTGTGTGTGTGTGTGTGTGTGTGTGTGTGTGTGTGTGTGTGTGCGCATGTATATCCTCTGTGTGTGCATGTGTATCCTCTGTGTGTGTGCGTGTATATCCCCTGTGTGTGTGTGTGCGTGTGTATCCTCTGTGTGTGTGCGTGTATATCCCCTGTGTGTGTGTGTGTGTGTGTATGTGTGTGTGTGTGTGCATGTGTATCCTCTGTGTGTGTGCATGTGTATCCCCTGTGTGTGTGTGTATGTGTGTGTGTGTGTGTGTGTGTGTGTGTGTATGTGTGTGTTGTGTGTGTGTGTGCATGTGTATCCTCTGTGTGTGCGTGTGCATGTGTATCCTCTGTGTGTGCATGTGTATCCTCTGTGTGTGTGCATGTGTATCCTCTGTGTGTGTGTGTGTGTGTGTGTGTGTGTGTGTGTGCATGTGTATCCTCTGTGTGTGTGCATGTGTATCCCCTGTGTGTGTGCATGTGTATCCCCTGTGTGTGTGCATGTGTATCCCCTGTGTGTGTGCATGTGTATCCCCTGTGTGTGTGTGTGTGTGTGTGTTTGTGTGTGCATGTGTATCCTCTGTGTGTGTGCATGTGTATCCTCTGTGTGTGTGCATGTGTATCCTCTGTGTGTGCGTGTGCATGTGTATCCCCTGTGTGTGTGCATGTGTATCCTCTGTGTGTGTGCATGTGTATCCTCTGTGTGTGTGCATGGGTATCCTCTGTGTGTGCGTGTGCATGTGTATCCTCTGTGTGTGTGCATGTGTATCCTCTGTGTGTGCGTGTGCATGTGTATCCTCTGTGTGTGTGCATGTGTATCCCCTGTGTGTGTGCATGTGTATCCCCTGTGTGTGTGCATGTGTATCCTCTGTGTGTGTGCATGTGTATCCTCTGTGTGTGTGCATGTGTATCCCCTGTGTGTGTGCATGTGTATCCTCTGTGTGTGTGCATGTGTATCCCCTGTGTGTGTGCATGTGTATCCTCTGTGTGTGTGCATGTGTATCCCCTGTGTGTGTGCATGTGTATCCTCTGTGTGTGTGCATGTGTATACTCTGTGTGTGTGCATGTGTATCCTCTGTGTGTGTGCATGTGTATCCTCTGTGTGTGCGTGTGCATGTGTATCCTCTGTGTGTGTGCATGTGTATCCTCTGTGTGTGTGTGTGCATGTGTATCCCCTGTGTGTGTGCATGTGTATCCCCTGTGTGTGTGCATGTGTATCCTCTGTGTGTGTGCATGTGTATCCTCTGTGTGTGTGTGTGCATGTGTATCCTCTGTGTGTGTGCATGTGTATCCCCTGTGTGTGTGCATGTGTATCCTCTGTGTGTGTGTATGTGTGTGTGTATGTGTATCCTCTGTGTGTGTGTATGTGTGTGTGTGTGTGTGTGTGTGCGTATGTGTGTGTGTGTGTGTGTGTGTGTGTGTGCATGTGTATCCTCTGTGTGTGTGTGTGTGTGTGTGTGTGTGTATGTTTGTGTGTGTGTGTGCATGTGTATCCCCTGTGTGTGTAAAAACAACAGAGTGGAGAAAGACACACAGGGATTAATAATGTCTTCTTCTTCCTCTTCTTCTTCCTCCTGTTCTTCAGGGATGGTGAGCCGGGTCAGGTGGTGACGGAGGAGTTCTCTCTGGAGTGGCCCCAGGTCCTCTCCGGGTCTCACGGTGTGGCCCTCGCCTGGGTGGGGGGCCGCAGTGGGGGGGGGCGCAGTGGGGGGGGCCGCGGACAGAAGAGCCCCAACATGGATCCTCGAAAGCTGGGGTCCATCAGAGTGAAGGATTACCTCTCAGTGGTCGAGTCAGTGACTTTATTGATTCATTAACTCTCTCCCTAAAGTCATCCGCTCTGCAGTCTCTGTAGAAGCTTTTAAAAACGACTGAAGACCCATCGTTGGCTTTTGTTTCTACTCGAGATGTGTGTGATGTGTTCTCATGTTGGTTCCTTCAGGACTCCACGTGGTCTGTGCTCTGTTTTTATGTTAACCTTACTTTCTGCCTCATGTTGTTATTGTATTCATGTTCCTGTGGTCTTCATTTTAACTTTTGTTCTTTCTTGTGAAGCACTTTGTGAATCATATTTCTGTGAAAGGTGCTATACTAAATAAACGTATTATTATTATTATTTATTTAACGGGGACAGTGCACATTAATCAACATCTCTGTAAATGTGTTAACCAAGAGGCTATTTTTCATCTGTAGTCCCTGGACAGATTGTGTAAGTCAACCTAAAACAAGTTCCTTTTAAGCAAGTAAATACAATCAAATAAAATCACGCAACATACATTACTGGAACACTTAATACACAATTAAAAAAAGAACAATAAAACAAAACAAATAAAATAAAACAAACCTAAAAGAACATGTGATGTAACAACATGAATTTGAATGACTCAGGATGATTAAACTTATGTATTTCATGATGTTTCCACAGGTTGCTGATGAAGCTGCCGTACATCGATGATCGCCGGATGGTTCTCTACGGAAAGGTGACAACATTGAACCATTTCAATATTCAAAGAGAGGCTCTATTTAGCTTTGTGGGTGTTTCCCCTTCTGTAGTGTGGTCTATCGGTTTTAGTGCATGTAAATGGTCTGCAAAGGCTAAAATCCCTGTGTTCCTCCAGAGGGAGTTTCTCTCCAACACACTCACCCTGTAAGATAAGATAAGATAAGATGAGATGAAAATATATAGGAAATGTTTGCGTTGCAGCAGCATAAAAAACAACAAAACAAGGCAGAGTTTTAGGGGGGGGGCTCGACGCTCGTGAACTGTCAACAGGAGGGCGGGGGGAGCCTCGCTGCGGGGAAGCAGTGTGTGGACCTGTCAGCGCAACTTACATGATGCCGAATTTAACAAACACATTTCAATAATTGGTTTGAACGGCATAATAATAAGGACGATCGTCCGTTCTGTGATTCTCCAGAACACACATGTTATGATATTAGGGTCATGCAGAGTGAGATGAGATCGCTGTCCCTTTAAGAGAGAGAGAGGGGTGTGGCGTGCGCATGTGTGGATGGTAGAGCGAGAGTGAGCGAGCGTGTGTATGTTTCTGGAAGTGAAACGAGGCAGCAGAAAAAGGGGTCTGTGATGTATTTTGTGAAACAGAAGAACAACTGTAGGGAATGGAATATTACATTAAAAATAAATGTAAAGTGTACAGTGCTGCTGGATGGTCCTCTATGGAAAAGTGACAGCATTTTAAGAATGAAAAGTTCTATATTCCTGAAAGCTTCTGCATACTGAATTTGTTGTTTTTATGTCCCTTCTGAATTTCCTCTCATTGTGACACATAAAGAAAACTGTTCAAATATCTCCTTCATGTTGTTTCCCCCAGGCAGCTTTATATCAAGAACATAGGACCCTGGGAATAACCAAACACCCCCTGTTTGTTTCAACACTTTTCTCTCTCTCCTCCTGCAGGCGTTTGGTGGATATTTGTCTCTGAAGATGTTGGCGGCGACGGAGAATCTGTTCCAGTGCACGGCCGCCGTCGCTCCCATCACAGACTTCAGGCTCTACAGTGAGTTCAGATCAGAGCATTAACTTTTTAAACACCAGAGGTGGAAGTAGTGGAGTACAAATACTTCATTACTGTACTCAAGCAGATTTTTCTGGTATCAGTACTTTACTCCACTACTTGTTTTTCTGACGACTTTGACTTCTTACATTTTGAACACAAATTCCTGTACTTTCTACTTCTTACATGTTGAACACAAATACCTGTACTTTCTACTTCTTACATTTTCCAAACAGGCTGGTTCCTTTAGTTTGAATGTGTGTTTGGTGGCGTGATCATTATTATTTAGAGTCATTGAGTGCCTATTGATTTGAACACGATCCGTGTATCCATCATTTCCTGGTCTTCTCTAAAGAAGAGGGACCAATGAAAACGTTGTCATGTTGCCGTTGTTCAGCATGGAAACATTCATTAGCTAACAATGACATTATTGTTCTATTGATATAAAGGGAGGTCAGGTACTCTTTAAAACAGCTGCTAGTTATGGGTACTTTTTACTGAAGTACATTTCAAAGCCCATACTTCTTTACTTTTACTTGAGTAAATAAGTTTAGTCAGTACTTCTACTTTGACCAGAGTATTTTTAAACAGGAGTATCTGTACTTCTACTTGAGTAAAGGATGTGTGTACCATCTCTGGTAAACACCCAGGAAGTGGCTGTAGTGAGCAAACAGAGACACAGTTCATGTATTCTTCTCCTGCAGGCGCTGCGTTCTCAGAGAGGTTTCTGGGTCTTCCAGCAAAGGAGGAGCACGCGTACTCGGTGAGGCTGAAGGAGTATTAACCGAAACTAATGCAGGATGGAAACCACAACTCAACATTTACATTGTAATGTGCATTATAGTCTGTGTTTCTGGCACTAATAAAGCACTCACACTGTGCTGGTAAATCTTTCCAGACTGCCTCGTTGCTGGAGGAGGTGAACAAGCTGAAGGACGAGAACTTCCTGATCCTTCACGGGACGGCAGACGGTGAGATTCTGTTCAGGGTTTCCCATGTTGTTCTCACTTAGATGTATTTGTTATAGTTATTTATATGACATGCTTTGTGCGAGGCTGCTACACCTGTTTTATACTGCTTTGTTCTTTATCCACACCTTGGGACTACTAACCTCCCTAAGATTCAGTATGCAGAGGGGGGTCTCATAATTTAACTGCTGTAACTGTCTGATGTACAGGGACCCTAGGTTTAGCTGTGACTCACCGTTCAGTCTGCTAGACCTCTAAACAATCTGGGACCAGGGCACTAAAGAAAAACACAGAATAGACTCACGATACAACACCATCATGGTTCTGTCAATGCTGAAATAGGACAGTTTCCTCAACAACAAAAAAACGCTGGTGCTTTTTTTGCTCACAGCTTCACAGTGTGCTTCAGCAGTGAGTCAATCAGTGTTTGTAGATATTTTTAAGATGGCAACCTGTCTGATTATTGGTGTGTGTGTGTGTGTGTGTGTGTGTGTGTGTGTGTGTGTGTGTGTGTGTGTGTGTGTGTGTGTGTGTGTGTGTGTGTGTGTGTGTGTGTGTGTGTGTGTGTGTGTGTGTGTGTGTGTGTGTGTGTGTGTGTGTGTGTGTGTGTGTGTGTGTGTGTGTGTAACCGGTGTCGATTCACAGTGTCTGCGTTGTGTTTTGTTGTTGATGGATGAGACCCGAGCCAGCATACAGTTGATTCGATCTCCGTTTATTCACTGACAATATACAACAAATCAGTCGTTATTCAATTGTTTTTTCCCTCACACCGACTCTTCTCACGTGAAACATTCACAAAAAGGGAAGAGGAAACATGAGGGACACAATATGAAGGGGAGAAGTTCCCACAAAAATAATCTCCTGAGTACAGTGACTCAATTCTGGAGGTTCCGCCCACTGATTCTAGACCTAGTCAGGTATTGAACGTTTATAAATAAAGAACACAGAATTATGAAATACAAAACACAGAATTTGTGTGATTATACTAAATGATTTTCCAATAAATATTTAAAACTAAACACCACTGCATATTTACAACTGTTACATCTGTGTGTGTGTTCCCGCAGCGAGGGTTCACTTCCAGCACAGCGCGGAGCTCCTGAGCCGGCTGGTGAAGGTGGAGGCGAACTACTCCCTGCAGCTGTACCCGGACGAGGGCCACACCCTGAGGGCCCCGCGCAGCATCCAGCACCTCCAGAGGACGCTGGTGAACTACATGCACAGCTGCCTGCAGAACAGCTACCTCCTGCAGCCTGAGGAGGAGGAGGAGGAGGAGGAGGAAGATTACTGAGGCGTGAGGAAGGACTATCTCTGGACCGGAGGTCACTTTATGCATCACTTTGGATTATCTCGGGAGCGGGGGACCAAACTCATCGCCTCCTGCAGACAGAGAGGGCAAAAGTACACACATCCTTTACTCAAGTAGAAGTACAGATACTCGTGTTTAAAAATACTCTGGTGAAAGTAGAAGTACTAACTAAACTTCTTTACTCAAGTAAAAGTAAAGAGGGCTTTGAAATGTCCTTCAGTAAAAAGTACCCATAACTAGCAGCTGTTTTAAAGAGTACCTGACCTCCCTTTATATTAATAGATCAATAATGTCATTGTTAGCTAATGAATGTTTCCATGCTGAACAACGGCAACATGACAACGTTTTCATTGGTCCCTCTTCTTTAGAGAAGACCAGGAAATGATGGATACACGGATCGTGTTCAAATCAATAGGCACGCAATCAGGGGCGGTTCTAGGGGGGGGGGGGCCAGGGGGTCTCACACTGACTTTGGACCCCCCTGTGGCCCCCCTGAAAAAGAAAAAAAAAGAAAAATTAAGTTTATGATTAAACGATTTCTTGGCTGACGGAATATGCGGAACTAACGATATTTGTCATTCTAGTCGGACCCATTAGAGCAGGGGTCTCCAGCACGTCGATCACGAGCTACCGGTATCTCGCAAGCCCTCAATAGCCCCCACTAAAATATGCATAAATAGAAAGAAAGAATGCTAACTAGGTAAGATAAGATAAGAATAAAACAGGTTTAAATGATTTGTTATTGGTTGTGATCATAAAGATGTTTGGATTATTGAAAAGTATACAGCTCCCTTTCATGAGTGTTGAGAGCTGTATCCATCAATTCATTTTGTGCACCAGATTGATGCATTTCACTTCAACATTTAAAAAAACATCTTCCCGGGGACCCCCCTAGAGGATGTGAGGTCCCCCCTGGAGGAGGTGAGGACCCCCCTAGAGGAGGTGAGGTCCACCCCCAAATAAAGCAGGTTAAAATGATTAAATTGCATACATGTTCTTTTAGTAAACACTGAAAACGGGTCCCACAGACCCAAACAGCACAAAGGTTAAAGGTCAGCATATAATAATGTGTACTGAAACAAATACCAATAACTGTATTGCATTGTTTTCTTATGCGCAATTACTTCATACTGTCTTTGTCTTTTTCGTCCTGCATTTATTGTGCCCCCCTCAGAAAATAACTGGCCCCAGCCTGGCCCCCCAGTCAAATTGGTCTAGAACCGCCACTGCACGCAATGACTCTAAATAATAATGATCACGCCACCTAACACAGATTCAAACTAAAGTAACCAGCCTGTTTGGAAAATGTAAGAAGTAGAAAGTACAGGTATTTGTGTTCAAAATGTAAGAAGTAAAAGTGAAAAGTGGTCAGAAAAATAAGTAGTGGAGTAAAGTACTCAAACCAGAAAAATGTATTTAAAAACAGTAAGGAAGTATTTGTACTCCACTACTTCCCTCCTCTGCCTGCAGACCTGGAGCGTCTCTCTTTACCTTGTTGATGTTTTACTCTGCGTGTCGGGCCGTGGTCGTTTCCACTTCCTGAGGAGGCTTCTGGTTCTGCCAAAGGTTTACATTTTAAAGCATGCATGTCGTAACGGCTGCATGACGTGGATCAGTTTACTTTTTCTGTGTTTCGAAGATCTGAGTCTCACCCATCAGGGGAAAGTGCAAACTATGCCAACAGCCGGGAACACATCGGAAGACCTGAGTACTTTTCTTTTTTAATGTACCCTTATTTTACCAGGAACATTACCATATTTCTTGAGATTAAACCCCTTATTTATTCATTTATACATATTTACTTTTTATATTTATATTTTTATTTGACCTTTGTATTATTGGTACATGTTTCCATATTCCTCAGAATCCACAATTCCTTAAGTATAGTGTACATTTATTTTATCTTTATTACCAAAGACTTAAAAAAAGCCTTTTTATCTTAAAAGTCTTAAAAATGTATTTAGTTATTTATTTAATTATTTTATCTTTAATTTACAAGGAATATTCTTATATTACTAAGACAATTTCTGTATTTACTTCTTTATGTTATCTTAATGTAATTCATTTATTTTCTATGTTTATTATATTGTATTAATTTAACCTGATTTTAACAGGAATAAACTCTATATTCCTAACCCCTTTTTATTTTATCTTTACCTTCTTGCCTATAATAGAAACCTAAATCCAACCAGAAGATGTTTAATATTGTCACGCTCACAGGTACAGATCAGAACCCAGTAGCACGACACAGATACAACCAGTGTTCAGAATGTTCAGTTTAATCGGGTCAGGGACAGGCAGGGTCAAAACCAGGAAATCCAGCAGTCAGGCAAACAAATCCGAGAAGGGGCAGGCAGAACAGGGCTCAGAACAGGGCTCAGAATAGAGCTCAGAACCAGGCGATCCGTCAGACAGGCAAACAAATCCAATCAGGGGGCAGGCAGGAAACTCGAGGTCCGATAACAGGCAGGCAGGGGTCAAAACCGGGCAGGACAGGTAACTAGGCAAGAGATAATCAAACGCTGGAGAGCTTGGCAGAATACACAAGACAATCTGGCAGAGGACAAGTGAGAGTGAGGTGGTATACTGTGGAGTTAATGAGGGAATGAGTAGTGAGGGGAAGGGCTGGGGAGAGGCCTGTACTACGAAGCCGGATTTTCGCTTAGCGAGCTAACTTCAGGGAAAACTCTGGGTTTCCGGTCCTACGCCGCTGGTTCACTTCTTAGCGGGCTAGATCTCCATGGTAACTTATGCTGAACGGCTAGCCTGGTCCGGAGCAGGTTAGCAGGTTAGGTTCCAGGATAAGAGATCAACTCAGTGAAAGCACCGCCTGCTGACCAATCAGAGCTCAGTGTCCGGAGTTTAAAGCTATCAAGTCATATTACAGGATAGAGGAAATACTGAAAAACTGCCGTTGCAAGAAAGACGTTCGGCAAAAATCACCGACTGTGTGAACGTGAAAATGAATAGAATATCACCTCCCATCTTCAGAGCAATCTGACTATTATAACATTAGCGTTAAGAAAGCTTACTTAAATATGTGCCACAACACAAGTAACCGGATCAAAGTAACATTACGTACAGTCCGCGGCACTGTGAGTGCAGACGTCGATGTGTCCCATTATCATTCATATCACATCATAATGTATCATATATTTCCTTATCTGAGTCAGCTGAGCCGTATCTGGCCGTGCAACACTCACAGTGTCACATACTGTATGCAGAAGTATTATTTTAAGCAACACATTAAGTTGACGAAGCACTCGAGTCAAATGTAATGAAAGTCAGATCGTGTCTTAGACGGGGCAGTGATATCATAAACCTGTTAATGAACGCATTCAAACACTTGTTCTGTTACCAGCTGTATTCACCTTGCAGGTGCAGCTATGTGGCTTTGATCCTGGATAAAGTGTTTAAGTCATGGATGTTTAAAGTTTAACTTCTTCATATTTGTCTAATAGTATAGTTCACTTTTCATTCAGGAAGTATGACGCTGCGCTGTCAGTGCACTTCTCCATGTTTGTGATTGGTCAAATGTTGCTATCCCCTCCCCTTTTATGTGAACGCGCACATAACTAGATAGGGCAAAGCTGGCTTGAGTTAACGAGTTGATAACCAGTGTCGTAGGACCGTTTAGCGAGAGCGCGTTTTGGATTAGGTAAACCGGGTAACTCAGACATATGCAGGTTATGTTGAACCGGCTTCGTAGTACAGGCCTCTGGTGAGGGGAGTGAGCTGATTGCAAGAGCCTGAAAGAAGGCGGGATCTGAAATGACAGGAGAGTTAAGATGTGCCAAACCAAAAAACAACAATAAATGTGTCTTGTGACAAATATAGGACTGGAATGATTAAAACTATAATTATTTAGAGTTTAATCTTAATCTGTAAAATAACATGTGATCTGACCGTAGTGCTCACTCTCCATGATCTTTAAGTTAATATGAATTCTTATATCACATTTCCTACACAGGTAAACTTCAGGTGCTAAACAGAAAAACAGAACAAATATGAGATGAAAAAACTCAACTAAACATGTTCAAACTTTATTATAAAATCAGAGTTATTTGAGGTCACAGTGTGTTCCCGGCTTACATACAGTTAAATGCAGCATTATGGGTCTAAATGTGTCTTAGCATGTATTGCATTGTGTGTGATTAAGAATGAAACTGAATATTTACACCTCAGCTCTGATTCATGACGACTGCAACAACGTCCTGTAGCTCCGTCTGTATTCACTGAGATAAATACAGACTGTTTGTTTGGTACATTTGGCTTTTTGATCATTTACTTCCTGTGTGTTGCAGAATTTAATCATATCTTTGGTCAAACTGAATTTATATTTATGGTGGTGGGAAACAGACTTGAACATTACACTCTGAACCAAACTGGGAAACTGCATGACGTTGGACAGGATTCTCCTTTTTTCCAACAATCCTTGACAATAAAGTTCTTGTTTTACAGCAAACATATAAATGTGTCTGAGTCCTTCACTTATTATTATGGCTGCCATACAAAGTCTACTAGGGTCATTATGATTCTGAAGAAATACATCTAATAAATTACAAACCTTAACTTTACTTCTGCTCTACTATATGTTTCTGTTTCTACAGTATTAGTCGATTAATCAATACGTTTAATGACAAAATATATCAACGCATAGTCATCATTTTGAGGTTTGAAGGAAGTTAATAAGGTTAATGGATAAATTAATATTGTTGGGTTTTGGACACTGAAGGAATCAAATTGGTTCTTATGGTAATTTATAGAGGTACTTGAGTAAAAGTAGAAGTACTCGGATCTTGTACTTGAGTAAAAGTAGAAGTACTCAGATCTTGTACTTGAGTAAAAGTAGAAGTACTCGGATCTTGTACTTGAGTAAAAGTAGAAGTACTCGGATCTTGTACTTGAGTAAAAGTAGAAGTACTCAAAATATTACTCAAGTAAAAGGAGCAAAGTATTAGCATCATAATATAGTTAAAGTCCCCAGCTACTGTATGGATCTCTAAAATATTGTATATTGTTAGAAAAAGCTGCATCAAGCCTTTCCTCAGCGAGCACCAAGCGTCAGATGGAGGGTGTAAAGCACCACTGGACTCTGGAGCAGTGGATACGTGTTCTGTGGAGCGACCAATCACGCTTCTCCATCTGTCCTCTGATGGACCAGGCTGGGTTTGGGGAATGCAGGAGAACGTTACCTGCCTGACTGCATCGTGCCAACTGTAGAGTTTGGTGGAGGAGGGGTAATGCTGTGGTTGTTTTTCTGGGGTTGGCCTCGGCCCCTTAGCTCCAGTGAAGAGGATTCTTAATGCTTCATCTTACCAAGTCGTTTTGGACAATTCTATGCTTCCAACCTTGTGGGAACAGTTTGGGGAGGAAGAAGCTTTCTGTTCCAGCATGACTGAGCCCCACAAAGCAGCTCCAGAAAGGCCTGGGTGGATGAGTTTGGTGTGGAAGAACCTGACCTCAACCCCACTGAACACCTTTGGGATGAACTAGAACGGAGAGCCAGCCTCTCGTCCAACATCAGTGTCTGACCTCACTAATGCTCTTCTGGATGAAAGGGCTTCCCACAGACACACTCCAAGATCTGTAGAAAGCCTTCCAGAAGAGTGGAAGCTGTTATAGCTGCAAAGGGGGGACCAACTTCAAATGAATGCCTAAGAGTTTGGAATGGGATGTCCTGAAAGCTCCTGTAGGTGGAATCAGAATCAGAATCCCTTTATTGGTCCCAGAGGAGAAATGTACATTGTTACAGCAGAAAGAGCCAGAGACAGCTTCATGTTTCCTAAAGCATGCAGACAACAAAGTATTCAAGATTAAAACAAGAAACTAGAATTAAAAAAAAGTGACACATTTTACAAAATACACATCCTGTAACAGTTCAGAGGATTTAGCAGCCAGGTATATATTGCAGAGTTTTAACGGCATATATATATATATATTGCACATCTTGCACATAGTTGGTATTTAACAACAAGGGGTGTTATAGTCTGTGTTGTTGTGTGGGGGGTCTACTAGGGGTCGTGGTGGTTATATAGTCTGACCGCTGCAGGAAGGAAGGACCTGCGGTATCTCTCTAATGTGTAGGTGGTCCAATACTTTTGTCTATATTGTGTATAATTGAGTATCATCAGCATAACACTGAAAATGTACCGAGTGATTCCTTATTGCCTAAAGGAAGCGTATATAATGTGAACACAAGAGGTCCAAGCTCTGAGCCCTTATGCTTTGCTGCGGCAAAACTGGCTGGATCAAATCAAACAGAACTCTAAACACATTTTCAGCTCTGCACACAATCTGCAATTCAACTCTGCACTTTCTAAAACACTGCACACGGTTCTCTGAGTAATACACAGAGATCTGACATATTCACCTGTCAGCCATTTTCAAAACACTGCCATTAAACATGCTACACATATGAGCCAATGAACAAATACACATGCCAGCTGACCGTTAACGCCTGGCTGCTTTACTGCTGACTCATCAATCAGGATATAAGTACAAACAACAATATCCTGTTTATGAAATACACAAGAAAAGAAAGAAGATTTAAGTCGTTGATTCATGAGAAAAGCACTCAGACAGAAAGTCAGAAACATTTGAATAAAATAAATGTAAATAAAATGTCCAAAGAAAGTATTCAGAGTAATTCTTATTACAGTTTTATAATGTTTTATATATTTCACAAATGATCTGCTTTGACTGCAGCTTGAGAAACTTCTGGATTCAGTCTGAAAGCATCCTTTTTTAACTTTAAACATGATCTTTAATAATGTTGTAGTTTAGTTTAACTCTGAGAGGTCGACTGGTTGGACTCCTCACTGGGACTCTGGTTCTGGACCAGCTTGCAGGGTCCAGGAGTTCTTGGAGAGAAGGAGCGCTTCCTGCCGCAGGACTCGGGGGGTGGGAGTTCCTGAACATGGAGAAACAGCTTCAGTTATTATGCTCCAAATATCTGGAACAAAGTCACAGAAAGAATGTGTCTGCAGCTCAGAGAGTCCTGCTGTGAACCCACACATGTTGAGGACCCCAAAGTGTGAGGATAGACATGTAGAGTACGGGTCCCCAGCTCATAGAAGCTGCCGGATGCTAACCTGCATATGTTGGGAGAGCTTTACAGATCAGGAGAGGAACTAAGTACATTTACTCAAGTACTGTACTTAAGTACAATGTTGAGGTACTTGTACTTTACCTGAGTATTTCCCTTTTAGGCTACTGTGTACTTCTACTCCACTACAGTTCAGAGGTACATGGTGTACTTTTACTCCACTGCATGTATTTAATCCCTTTAGTTACTTTACAGATGTGGATGAATGATGTGAAATATAATCAAGTGTTAAATCAGACTTTAGTTCCACCTGGAGTAAATCCACAAGCTACCCTGCAGTATACAAAGTCATTCAAACTAGCTGCACCTTTACCAGCTTTGAGAACACTTTCATGATCAATCATTATAAAACATATCATATATATTATTCTGAAATGGACCAATCTGCACAATGACTACTTTTACTGTCGCTACTTTCACTATATTTTGATGAGAATACTTTTCTACTTTCACTTGAGGAACATTTTGAATGCAGGACTTTTACTGAAACAGAGTATTCCTACACTCTGGTACTTCTACTTTTACTCAAGTACAAGATCTGAGTACTTCTACTTTTACTCAAGTACAAGATCTGAGTACTTCTACTTTTACTGAAGTAAAAGATCTGAGTACTTCTACTTTTACTCAAGTACAAGACCTGAGTACTTCTACTTTTACTCTACTAGATCTGAGTACTTCTACTTTTACTCAAGTACAAGATCTGAGTACTTCTACTTTTACTCAAGTACAAGATCTGAGTACTTCTACTTTTACTGAAGTAAAAGATCTGAGTACTTCTACTTTTACTGAAGTAAAAGACCTGAGTACTTCTACTTTTACTCAAGTACTAGATCTGAGTACTTCTACTTTTACTCAAGTACAAGATCTGAGTACTTCTACTTTTACTCAAGTACAAGATCTGAGTACTTCTGAGTACTTCTACTTTTACTCAAGTACCAGATCTGAGTACTTCTACTTTTACTGAAGTATATTTTAATGGTAATACTGTAACAGACTGGTTATAATGTTTTCATGTGTTTTATTCTTCAGAGTTAATTTACATTTTACAGAGTGTCAGTGAACGCGTCACTGTTTTGATAGACAGTTGTTGTGAAGAGAAACAGCCAAAATGATGAAGAGAGAAAAACAAGAGTGTTGTTTTCCTCTGAGGACATGCTCCATTAAAGAGTTTCATATCTGGATGAATGGAGGATATTCAGTACTCACAGTTCTTCTGGATCTTGGCTCTGATCGTCTCATCTCTGATCCTGTAGGGATGAACACAATCCAACAGTTATGGATCCAGTTTAAAATAAGTGTTTGTTCTTTGAGTGAGTCAGCTTCAGAGTCCTGATCTCATGCTTACATCCATCATATCTTCTCTGCAAACACTACGACTGACTGCCACAGCTCTCAGCTGCATTACAGGAAGTAACAGTCATTAGTCAAGGAACTAAAAACATCCCATCAAAAACAGACTACCTTTTCCACTCTTCTGTCAAATCCCATATGTCTTGTGGAAAGTTGATGACTTACTAAATGTGGCTTTGCATTTCCAGCTGGCCTTCTATAGTTGATGGAAGAATGAAAGAGCCTGCAGTCAGTGGGTAACATCACTGATCTGTTGGGATTCCCCAGTGAGAGAAACACCTCCCTGTGTTTCATACAATACTGCTGAACCAGCAGACCCCTTACTGACCTGAGGGTCTCCAGTCTGCAGTCTGGACTCTCCAGAAGATCTCTCAGCAGCTCCACTCCTGAATCCTGCAGATCGTTCTGTCTCAGGTCCAGATCTCTCAGATGGAGGTTGGACTTCAGAGCTGAGATCAGAGCAGAACAGCTGATCTCTGACAACCAGCAGCACCTCAGTCTGAATAAAGAAAACATGATGAGGATAAAAATCTGTTTAGAATCCAATCAGATGTTACTCAACATTTAAATGAATCTGAACAGAAACATCTTTCTACTTCAGAAAGTGAACTTTATCATGTAAAACTAAAATGACTTCAGACGTTATCGTTTACTAAATATTAAATACATAGATTTACTTTTTACAACTAACATCTATTACAGTTCCTTTAAGAAACAGTCAACATGTATGTCTGCAGTTCTTACTTCTTACTCTTAAAAAGGAAATATGAATATAAGGACATTTACAACGTTATGGATGTTAGTTATTAATGAATATAAATGAGGTTCAATTACAAAGTGAACATGTGAGATCTCCAGCAGTAACAGAGAGTCAGTGAACTGACCTGAGGGTCTCCAGTCTGCAGTCTGGACTCTCCAGAAGATCTCTCAGCAGCTCCGCTCCTGAATCCTGCAGATTGTTGAGACTCAGGTCCAGATCTCTCAGATGGAGGTTGGACTTCAGAGCTGAGATCAGAGCAGAACAGCTGATCTCTGACAACCAGCAGCCACTCAGTCTGAATAAAGAAAACATGATGAGGATAAAAATCTGTTTATAATTCAATCAGATGTTACTCAACATTTAAATGAATGGGAACAGAAAAATCTGTCTACTTCAGAAAGTGAACTTTATCATGTATGTAATAGAAAAATATTATACTGACTTACTTACTTTAATAATATCATTGTGTGATTCTTATTTGCTAATGTTTATCTATATTTACTGCTTCTCACACTTCTTAGCTAAGCTTGGGGAAAGTCCTTATTTAGAAGATGTGTTGCAGTGTTGTTAGTGACTCTCTGTGCACCAACAGTATGACCTTCACCTCAGGTGAACTGAGAACTTCCTGATACGGCCTCCCTAACTCCCAGAATGCTCCTTCATGATCACCAAGCTTCCCCCCTCCCTTTCTCCTCTCTCTGTGTTTAAATATGCAACCCAAACTCTACTCTGTAAAATATTACCATGATTTCACAATATTTATCTGTAATATTTTACAATAAATTACTGTTTTACCACTTTACAGTCTTTACCTGTAATGTTCTCAATATAATACTGTACTTTTGAATTTCACAGTGAAATCAATGCAGGCAGTTAATTACTGTGAATGTACAGGATCAATTATTACCAGGATTTCACAACATGTTACTGTATTATTTCATAATCAAATACTGTATTCAGACCATCCTCTGTGATAACACAACAAATTAGGTGAACCGCGCTGCATTGTGGGATCGCAAAAGATTTAGATCGGCAAGTAACTCTAGCTAGTTCTGTCGACAAGCAAAGACGAGAAGAAGCACCTGTCACTACTCTGATAGGTAATTCAACGCATTTTGTTCCCCTTTACTTAAATGGAAATGTGTGCTTTTATTTAGACTTGCTCCAGTTTTGTTTAATGTGATTGCAGACAGTCTGAAATATCTGGTGTTCAGAGTTTCTGTTAGCCGGTAACGGTCATAGTCCGGTAACATGCTGAAGACCGGCAAATCTAAATCTCTCCGGTCAAAATCATTTCCCCTTGGCGCAATATCGCATCAGTCGCGCCTCTTATGTGACAGACAAGAAGAGTACATTCTAATGTCTAACATTTAATGTGGAGAAAGAGATGTATCCTCCTGAAGGGGACATGTTGACCCGTCATGTAAACAAATGCATAATGCTGCGCTATACTTTGCCGCGACACCCCGTTGCCAAGCAACGCTTATTGTTTGGTGTCCTTTGATAAGCAGGCAGTCGTACCATTAGCCAGAACTAGCTAGATCTGATCGATATGGACATAAAAGCGAGTGAAGTCTAATCGCAGCTCTACATGATGCAGCTCTATGATCACCTGCAGCTCTACAGGACGCAGCTCTATGATCACCTGCAGCTCTACATGACGCAGCTCTATGATCACCTGCAGCTCTACATGACGCAGCTCTATGATGATCACCTGCAGCTCTACATGATGCAGCTCTATGATCACCTGCAGCTCTACATGACGCAGCTCTATGATCACCTGCAGCTCTACCCGCTGTGACGGACTGGTGAGCGGAGCAAAACACACTTCAAGTTAGAACCAACACACTTAGCTATTGTATCTACCTCTGGAACAAGCTACACTAGCAAGAGAGCCGCAGTGACGCGTCCTGAAACCCGGAAGTAAGCTTCTTCCGGTTCCCTCGACAAAAACGCAGAGATTTCTCCAGAGGATTCAGGAAAATGGCTGGAAATCAGGTCTGTGGTTGAGACACATTTAAGAGACGGATCACGTTTTGTTCAGTCGGATAATCTCCACATGTCTACCCTACTTTTATCATTTTCTAATCATAAATGTATCGATCATAAATCTATCGATTAGATTGAGTTAATCTGCTATAATTAGTTTGTTTACTATCGAGTCGTTATCAACTTGTTTTTAAAGCTCAATAAATAACAAAGAAGACCTTTGGCCGGCACTTTTCTCATTTTGTCCCGTAGATTTAAACTTTAACGGAAATGTTGACCGGCAAAACAAATTGTAACGGAAACTCTGCCGGTGTTGTCTGTTGCACCGACTGAGACATTATTGTCCTGATATTTGTTCTTGGAACATCTGAAATGTGTAGATGTGTATCTGTTCATGGGTTTTTCTCTGATCCCAGGTTTCACATTGCTGTGTTGAGACCAATTTGAGACGCACGCAAAACCAAAGGCTGCCCCCGTCCAAAGAAGAGAGGTACACGTTGTTAGAAAAAAGGTGCAGGTTTTCCTTGAATTGAAAGGGGCCCCGCTGCATCTGCCTTCAAATAAACGATGCAACATATACATCTATGTGAAATGTAAAGTTGTTGTCTTGGCTTATTGTTTTCAGTGCTTCCTGGCATTAACCCTGAGACGGGAAGCCAAGAAGAAGCGTGGCGTTATAAACCCCCATGTCAGCACATTCTTTAGAAAACTCCCTGACTTCGAGTGGATGTCTATGTAGACATGTCCAGGACTAAAGTGAGACACTCACAGTCTGTAGAAAGGTTCATGTGAAATGTACTTTGCACTTGAATGGAGGAATACAAAGTTTAAATGGGTATTTTCTTTCTTTTTCTTTGTTGATTGAGCAGATTCAATTGTGTATGGTCAAATCCCAGTTAACTAGTCAAATGTACAATATATTAGAGTATTATTTACATTTTTATATTTACAGTAAATGACTGGCTACTGTGTTGCATTACTTTTACAGTAAAAGTGTGAAAATACAGGTAATTACTGTAATTGATGTACAGCAAGGTACCATAATACCACAGCTCTGTACTGCTATATCAGTACTTCCATGGGCATGGCAACTGTAAAGTCACAGTATGTAGTTGTACTTTTATTCTAATTTACTGTAAAATATCTACAGTAAATTACTGTGAAATATTTACAGTAAATTACTGTGAAATATTGACAGTAAATTACTGTGAAATCCATGCAACTAGTAGCCAGTAATTTACTGTCAATTTACAGCCCAAAATGTTGCAGTGTATCCATGCTGCTATGCTGTGTTGTGTTGTTTTGCCATGTCATAAATACTTGTGTATTCTGCTCTTGCTCTTTTGCACTTTTCTTGTATTTCATGTATTTGTATCTGCTATGTTTGTAAATGTCATGTTCTTAATGTTTTATGTGAGGGACTGCGGATGGAAAGTAGCTCAAAGCTAAATCCGGCATATTCACGCTTGGCACATTTCTTGTTTTAAGTGTTCATTAATGTGCAATGTCCCTACCAGATAAACCATTACAATAAATAAACTAACTGATGCTTAGAATGTCATTTCCTCCTATGATGCTCATCCTCTGAAATTAAAACTCATTTATTTTGTATATTTTCTGGCAGTATTCTGTTTGTTGCTTTATGCATAACTAAAGCCGTCTGTAATTCTATTAGATCTTTAAATGTTAACAGCCTTGACTCAATAAACCGTTTGTTTGTTCTCTAGGTTGCACATTATGCAGCATTCTCACAGCTTTTCTCTGTGATGTAATGAAAGGTTTGAAATGACTCATCTAGGTGTATATATGAGTATATGAGTCAGCTGCGTGCTGGTTCTGCTTGTTTGATGTGTAGCGTCGCTGTCCATCCATGGTGCGGCGTTATTATTGTGCCTCTATCCTGAGCACGCAATAATAATTTTGGAGCACAGGAAATGTTATTGAGCGCAATTTAACATGATGTCACTTTAGAAAACAATGTTCCCGTTTGAAATAACTCCAGGTTTAATCATCTGTTCAGAGTTAAACAGGGTTTTAATGTCAGAGATGATGCAGAAACAATCCACTGATAATCTGGATCTTTAACTTTGATCCGATGTTGAACAAGTCCTTCATCTCCCTCACAGCTCATCAGTACTGACAGCATCTCCACTGACTCATGGAGCACAGAGTGAGTCTGTGGAAGCTCAAACACTCTCCCTCACACATTCACCTTCTCTCTGTTATTCTGATCAATATTCACTCATTAGCAAAAACGGAACAAATAACAATAACATTGTATTTGTTCAAATTCAGAAAATCATAAAC
Source organism: Dissostichus eleginoides (assembly GCA_031216635.1). Lineage (NCBI taxonomy): Eukaryota > Metazoa > Chordata > Actinopteri > Perciformes > Nototheniidae > Dissostichus > Dissostichus eleginoides. The sequence continues at coordinate 3,763,793 of CM062267.1, read as the reverse complement.
ACAAACAGATCAATATGAACTGCAGTCAGTGAACTGACCTGAGGGTCTCCAGTCTGCAGTTTGGACTCTTTAGTCCAGAACTCAGACGCTCCACTCCTGAATCCTTCAGAGTCCCACTCAGGTCCAGATCTCTCAGATGGGAGGGGTCAGACTTCAGAGCTGAGGCCACGACTTCATAGAGAGTCTCTGAGAGTCCACAGCCAGTAAGTCTATAATAAAACATATATTACAACATGTGTTAAAAAAGAGGAAACATTATATTAACCTCAAGCATTTGATGAAAACAGATTTGACATGTTCTGATAGCCCTTTGCTGTTAGTCCATTTAATATAATATATAATACTATATGATAATAGAGTGTAATGAGTTGTCAGTGTGATCTGATCACATGTCTGTGCTCCTGCTGTCAGCGACTGTTACCAAAGAAACAGAAATTAAATGAATCACTTGACAATATTAGAGATGTACATATTTAAATGTGAATTCATATTTGGATGTGAATGATGGATGAAGGATGTTTTGGCTTCTCTGAGCATCTGAACATTTATCGCGCACACAAACACAATTAACAAACCAATAAAGTTTCAATATGTTCAACTTGATGCCATCAGATGTTCCCAGTATATCAGCATTAAGACATAACTCTGTTATTGGTGGGAAATGATATAGATCTGATTTTAAACTCTAACACATTGTGATCAAAACGTGTGTTTAATGATAAAGAAACTACTAGAAAGTCATCATTAAAAAATGGGTTGTTGCTACACACAAGGTTTGAGGGAGTCTGTCATAATCAATAACTATATGAAGATGTCATCTTCTTGAAAGGAATGAACTGATCAAGACTTCCCTCCTCACAAACTTAACAAAGACCATCACATGTTTAAAGACCCACTGAAGTGTGCGACGGTGCATGATCTTTTATGCTAATACGTATAGTAATGACCAAAATTGTCCATTGGAACCCATATCAAAGATGTTGGAATAGCAACGAATTTGACGAGTTTGAATTTTCCGCTGGGAAATTCGCAGTCGACCTCCGCCTTCGTGGGCGTGGCTTGCGATCTACTGCGTGACGTCAGAAGATGGGCCAAGCCGAAGTGTTTACATTCACCACCATTCATTTTGTCTCTATTTCAAAGTCGAATTTACCAACGTTTTTGAGCGAGTATTTTATTGGAAAGTGTTTCGCAGTCGACTGGAAGTGATTGCCAATCGAGAAAAGCTGACAATGGAGGCGACAGTGACGAAAAAGGGAGGAAAAACACACGGGAAGCGATGCATTGCCGCTGGCTGTGGTAATGTGAAGTCTGCGAAGTGGCGATGTTTCTGTTCCCAAAAGATGAAGGTGAGTGGCTGGTGTCATTGTTTCGTAGATTCGTAGATTGTTATGAAAAATAAACGCCACTGTGTTTGTGTTAACTAACAAGACTATCATGGCGGCGGCAGAGCTCAAGTCGAGTTTCTCCGCCTGGAGATATTCTCACTATTTCACTTTTGTCGAGCACAAAGAAAAGAAGGTTTTAGTTAAATGTAAGTTGTGTCTTGGCGGGTCAAAGATCCTATCGACTGCCCAAAACAGCAATTAAAATCTGTTGAAACATCTGCAGAAAAAACATGCTGGGACGAAGCTAGTAGCGAAGCTAGTAGCTAAGACCACAGACCCAGACTCATCCGACGCCACTCCACCTCCACCTAAGCAACAGCGGCTGGATTGGCACTTTGAAACATATCTTTGTGTTTGTGTTTGTATAGACCACATTGCTTAGCAGAGTTCAGTGATGCAAATGCATGTCAAGTTGATCAACAGGTTGTATTATTCTCCGATGCAATAACAGTACTGAAATGAAGGCTACAGTATAAGGGCATTAATGGGTGCCCTTTTCTAAGTAACTAAGAAGTTACTTTTCACAGTAACGCATTACTTTTTGGTGTAAGTAGTGAAGTAACTAGTAATTGTAACTACTTACTGGTTTTCAGTAACTAGCACAACACTGCATGTGAACATGAATGTTGCATCATGCTATGAACAGATGAATGTATGATCAGGTGACGGCCAATCCTGTGTGTAGATCTACTCTAGATCTATGACAAAATATTGTCCTCAACTAAATTGACTTCCATGGCCACTTTCCTCATCTATCCTGTCCGAAAAGCTGTCAAAATCACTCATTTCTCTCGCACCAGTATCACTTTCCGAAGGCTCCGCCATGTTTACAATCACAACTGGGCCCATCTTGTGACGTCACAGCCGCTATCGTCTGCAGCAGCGGTAGGCTCAGACTCTGAAAAATTTGCGATGTTTATCTCGTCCCTCGCACTTCCTAAAAAATTATTTTAGCCATGAACAGGTACAATTATATGTAAGAAATGAAACTGCCATTTCACTTTGGCGCAAAAAAATGCACTTCACTGGCACTTTAAACTATGGTCTTCTAAGGGCTTGAGGACATTTGGTCAAATGTTCGGGGATAAAGACATGAAATCCTTTGAACAGCTTTCGTTACAATATGATTTACTCAAATAGCATTTATTCAGATTCTTCCAAGTGAGGAGTTATCTTTCCGGCATTTAGAAAAGAGATCTTTTCAAGACATCAAGCCATTAATAAAATACATGCTTACAGTTTATGACCCTGGAGTGGAAACAACATTTCTAACTAAGATGGTTCAAATATTACAATGAAGAAATCAAGATGAACACAGTATTATTAATGTAACAAACACATGGGGAAATGAATGATCCTGCAATATACCAGGAGTAGACTGGGAACAAATGTGCAGAAACATTCACAACACAACCAACTCAAATACTGGAAAGAATACACATGGAGCTTTTCATTCCATACTTGAAGACGCCCAGATTCAAAGTGAATACAAACAGACCCTCAGTTCAAATGCTGGAGAGAATGCGCTGAGCAGAAAGCAGACATATATTCTGGGCCTGTAATGTGTTGGGAGACTTCTGGGAAACAGTTTGAAGAGAAATGTCCAATATCTTGTTCTTCTCTCAACAAAAACCCATTACCCCTATTACTGGGGAAACACCAGAGGAGATACAAAAAGATTCCTATCTGTTTCTGGTCATTAGAAAAGAGATCATCAAACAAATGACAAGGAATTGGCTAAAAGACAATAACTTAGTGAACTCACAATGGAATAACTTAGTAAATGAAATCTATGTAACGGAGAAAACAACTCCATTAGAAACCAAATGCATATCTTTGAGGAAAGGTGGGAAGAATGGGTCAGTATAGAACAATATAGTGAATATAATTAATGTATACCTGAGTATTCATAATGTATTCATAATGCATCCATTCTTTTATTTGTAATATTATTAATACTATTCTTTTATTATGTCTTTTCTGTTTCTCATCTGTTATGTAGTTCATCTATGTACTTAGATGGGTTTATTTTGTTAGGTAAGCTTTGTGAAGATTTTCTTAAAAAGCAAAGAAAGTAATAATACCATCTTTCTGTGATAACTGTAAGTCCTGCTGTGTGGTGTGATCACATGCTGAGAAACCTCTGAAGTCCTTCATGTGTTTGACATGTCGCCTCCATCACTCAATATGAAGAGAGGAACGCTTCAGTTTAACTATCATTATAATAAATAGAAGAACAGTGTTGGTTTCATTTTGCTCTGTCAGTATTTAAACAGCAGAAATGTTATCGTGTTTATTTGAATAATTAAACTCCTGATCCACATTAGTTTATAAAGTGAATCGCATCTGGACTTACTTGGCCTTCCTGCAGTTCCTCACAGCTGGAACCAGTCTCCATCGTCCCTCCCATGATGTTTTGTACTGATCCAGGTCGAACTCATCCAGAACCTCCTCTGACATCTGCAGCATGTAGGCCAGAGCAGAGCAGTGGATATCAGAGAGTTCCTTCTCTGATCTGTTCTCTGACTTCAGGAACTCTGTGATCTCCTGATGTACTGAGTGGTCCTTCATCTCTGTCAGACAGTGGAAGATGTTGATGCTCCTGTCAGGAGAGATTTCATCACCTCTCATCTCCTTCAGGTTGCTGATGGCTCTCTGGATGGTTTCTGGTCTGTTGTCTGTGCGACCCAGCAGGCCTCCTAACAGTCTCTGGTTGGACTCCAGAGAGAGGCCGTGGAGAAAGCGGACAAACAGGTCCAGGTGGCCATTTTCACTTTGGAGGGAATTCTGCATGGCTCCCTTTAGGAAGACATCCAGTGATGGGTATTCCTGATCAGTGATGCTGCTATAGTCTCTCTTCAGGAAGTCCTTCAGTACCGCTGTGTCTCTGTTGGTGTAACAGTGCAACATGTAGACTGCAGCCAGAAACTCCTGAATGCTCAGATGAACAAAGCAATAGACTGTTTTCTGGAAGATCACACTCTCTCTTTTGAAGATCTCTGTACAAACTCCTGAGTGCACCAAGGCCTCGGTGACGTCAAGACCACAGCGCTGCAGGTCTTCTTGGTAGAACATGATGTCTCCTTTCTCCAGATGTTCAAACGCCAGCCTCCCCAGCTTCAGAAGAACCTCCCTGTCAGCCTCCGTCAGCTGCTGTGGACTCGTCTCATGTCCCTCTTCATACTTCTGCTTCTTCCTCTTAGTCTGGACCAGCAGGAAGTGTGAGTACATGTCAGTGAGGGTCTGGGGCAGCTCTCCTCTCTGGTCTGTAGTCAACATGTGGTCCAGAACTGCAGCAGTGATCCAGCAGAAGACTGGGATCAGACACATGATGTGGAGGCTCCTGGAGCCCTTGATGTGAGAGATGATTCTGCTGGACAGGTCTTCATCACTCGATCTCCTCCTGAAGTACTCCTCCTTCTGGGCGTCAGTGAAGCCTCGTACTTCTGTTACCCTGTCCACACACTCAGGAGGGATCTGATTGGCCGCTGCAGGTCTGGAAGTTATCCAGACGAGAGCCGAGGGAAGCAGCTTCCCCCTGATGAGGTTTGTCAGCAGCACGTTGACTGAGGACTGCTGTGAGACATCAGACACAACCTCATTGTTTCTGAAATCCAGAGAAAGTCTGCTTTCATCCAGGCCGTCAAAGATGAGCAGCACTTTACAGACAGCCAGCTGCTCTGCTGTGACCTTCTGTAAGGTTGGATGGAAAACATGGAGCAGCCTGAGAAGACTGTACTGCTCACCTTTGATCAGGTTCAGCTCCCTGAAGGAGAGCGGGATCACCAGACTGACATCTTGGTTTTCCAAACCCTCGGCCCAGTCCAGAGTGAACTTCTGCACTGAGAAGGTTTTTCCAACTCCAGCGACTCCGTTGGTCAGGACCGCTCTGATGGGAGTCTGTTGGTCAGGTAAGGCTTTGAAGATGTCCTGGCACTTGATTGGAGTCATGGAGGGGCTTCTTCTTGGAAGCTCTCCAGCTGCCTCACCTCATGTTGGGTATTAACCTCTTCACTCTCCTTGTGTGATGTAGAGCTCAGTGAAGATGCTGTTGAGGAGGGTTTCACTTTGATCATTCCTTCAGTCACACGTTCACATCTCCTCCTCAGACTGAGCCGATGTTCATCTAAAACCTCCTGCAGACCACTATCTGCTGAAGAGAAGGAAACATGAGAGAATGAGGAAAATGCTCTGAGAATCTAATTATAACAATAAAACAACAAGCAGACTGAGTTGAAATTTTATAAACAGCTTACTGTCTATGCTCTACAACAGTATACCTATTCAAAACAAAGGAACCAGGAAGAGGAATAAAACGCTGCGTGTGTTCGGCCTCTTACCTCGTACAGAGCTGGTCTGACTGGCTCTCTGCAGTCCAGCTCTGGTTCTGGGTCTTTTCCCACACTGGGGACAGGAGGGGTCTCCTGATGGAGGTCTCTGCTCCCAGTATGAGGTGATGCACTGTCTGCAGAACCAGTGTCCACAGCTGGTAGAGACTGGATCCTTCAGGACGTCCTGACACAGAGCACAGCTGGACAGCTGCTCCTCCACAGGAACACCACTCTTCCTCTTCCCTCTGTGGAGATGAACACATCCTTTACAGCACTTTACATTAGTGGAGCTGATTCTCACCAATGGGCAGAGCGTCACAAACGTCACTCAAGACTCTTCCTCTCCAGTAGGACTCAGGTGAGGGTGTTGCACTTTTCCTTGTTCATGTGATGTGTTGGTGTTGTTGTTGTTGTTTTGTTTCTTTCCGTTAACTGTCAAGTGGGAACTAAGTATTTGTGTTAGTAAGTTTTTGTGTTTCTCTTATTATCCTACGATACTGTTATGTGTGGCTGTGAATAAGAACATATGAAGGACAGACCATCTATCTCTATTTCTTCTTTTAGAAAGGGGCAGGTCATAGAAGATTATTTTCTGCTCCCTGCTCCTTTTCGGTCAATGGTGTGTTCATAGAGACGTGTTTTATAAATGTTTGTTATACATTAAGTTTATTGGTGTCTCCAGGCACGGATCTGGGTCTTTGCATTGACTCTACATGTAATCACACAAAACTCTATTATATCTGCTAATGCTAAACTCAACCAGCTCACCAGGTCATCACTATTATTAATACACATCTTTAAAATACATATCATAAACATGCCCAAGTAGTAAATAATGTTTTGGACGATATATTTAGTTTCTAGTGAGTATTTATCAATATCTTTGCCATTTAAAACCATTTGATGCCACTGATACAACGATGCTATAAATGCATATTGAAATGAACTCAAATAATGTTAGCTTGCTGTACTCTGCTGCCTTTGTTCTGTACTATACTGCACACATGATATTATTAAAGAACAGGTTAATATATTAGATTATATAAGAACTGGATCCTCTTCAGGTCAGGTTACAGCAGAAACTCTTACTTTGTGTCTGAGGGTCCAGGTTCATTACTGAAGTTTGGAGGAGCCCACATAGACAGCTCACTCTTCAGAGACAGACAGCTGGGGACTGGAGACTCTGCTCTCTGTCTGTGGAAACAACACATGTTTTAAACATCATTAGTTCATTCAGAGAGCAGATTTTGACTTCTGTCTGTATGTAGATTATTTACTATCGCTGATGACGCCAGGGATCAAGAGTTTAAACTTTGTTACTGTACTGTTACTAAGTTTCTTTACTGCGATCATTAAAGAACAGGTTAGACTGGAAAAGGCATTTCCTGCTGAAAATGCGTGTGAATGCTGTAAGCTGCGCAAATGTGTTGCTGAACTTTGCTGAAAATGCAGAGAGAGCTGAATATTTGAAAAGCTGAATGGTGACTGTAGCTGTATAAACAAGTGGCTTTTAGCAATAATGTTTAAAAGATGTGCAATAGTTTAAGTATAGTTGATCAATCTCCACTAAGTATGTGTTATCCTGCAATAACTAGCTGATCAATTGAAGTAAGGTATAAAGATATTAACATGATGACTGTTGGAATGGAACCAGCAACCTTATAGTTGAGAGACCAATGCAGTCACAGAGCCACAGCCACACCTGGTAATAGGTAGTGTGGCTGGCTGTTTTAAAGGGTACGTGAACAGTGGGGGCTTGAATGTGTAGTAAGAAAAGAAAAGAAAGAAAACGCTGGGAAAAGCAGCAAAATATTTTAACTGCATGTTTTTGAACTACAACCATATGTCCCCAATAATCTGGAAGATATGTGGAACATGTTAAAGACCCAGTGAAGTGTGCGCCGGTGCATGATCTGTTATGCTAATACGTATAGTAATGACCAAAATTGTCCATTGGAACCCATATCAAAGATGTTGGAATAGCAACGAATTTGACGAGTTGTGAATTTTCCGCTGGGAAATCCGCAGTCGACCTCCGCCTTCGTGGGCGTGGCTTGCGATCTACTGCGTGACGTCAGAAGATGGGCCCAGCCGAAGTGTTTACATTCACCACCGTTCATTTTGTCTCTGTTTCAAAGTCGAATTTACCAACGTTTTTGAGCGAGTATTTTATTGGAAAGTGTTTCGCAGTCGACTGGAAGTGATTGCCAATCGAGGAAACCTGACAATGGAGGCGACAGTGAAGAAAAAGGGAGGAAAAACACACGGGAAGCGATGCATTGCCGCTGGCTGTGGTAATGTCAATTCTGCCGAAGTGGCGATGTTTCTGTTCCCAAAAGATGAAGGTGAGTGGCTGGTGTCATTGTTTCGTAGATTCGTAGATTGTTTATGAAAAATAAAGGCCACTGTGTTTGTGTTACTAACAAGACTATCATGGCGGCGGCAGAGCTCAAGTCGAGTTTCTCCGCCTGGAGATATTCTCACTATTTCACTTTTGTCGAGCACAAAGAAAAGAACGTTTTAGTTAAATGTAAGTTGTGTCTTGGCGGGTCAAAGATCCTATCGACTGCCCAAAACAGCAATTAAAATCTGTTGAAACATCTGCAGAAACAACATGCTGGGACGAAGCTAGTAGCTAAGACCACAGACCCAGACTCATCCGACGCCACTCCACCTCCACCTAAGCAACAGCGGCTGGATTGGCACTTTGAAACATATCTTTGTGTTTGTGTTTGTATAGACCACATTGCTTAGCAGAGTTCAGTGATGCAAATGCATGTCAAGTTGATCAACAGGTTGTATTATTCTCCGATGCAATAACAGTACTGAAATGAAGGCTACAGTATAAGGGCATTAATGGGTGCCCTTTTTTAAGTAACTAAAAAGTTACTTTTCACAGTAACGCATTACTTTTTGGTGTAAGTAGTGAAGTAACTAGTAATTGTAACTAGTTACTGGTTTTCAGTAACTAGCACAACACTGCATGTGAACATGAATGTTGCATCATGCTATGAACAGATGAATGTATGATCAGGTGATGGCCAATCCTGTGTGTAGATCTACTCTAGATCTATGACAAAATATTGTCCTCAACTAAATTGACTTCCATGGCCACTTTCCTCATCTATCCTGTCCGAAAAGCTGTCAAAATCACTCATTTCTCTCGCACCAGTATCACTTTCCGAAGTCTCCGCCATGTTTACAATCACAACTGGGCCCATCTTGTGACGTCACAGCCGCTATCGTCTGCAGCAGCGGTAGGCTCAGACGGCCGTTCACGGGATGAAAAATTTGCGATGTTTATCTCGTCCCTCGCACTTCCTAAAAAATTATTTTAGCCATGAACAGGTACAATTATATGTAAGAAATGAAACTGCCATTTCATTTTGGCGCAAAAAAATGCACTTCACTGGCACTTTAAAGTTTGTATGAGGTTTCCATCAGATAGTATAGAATAGGCTGAGACAGTGTGTTAAACTCCAGCCTGTGTGTCTGTGTCTGAGCTGAGCTCCTAATCAGAACACCTGTGTCTGAGTCCAGAGATCAAAGGTTTCCATGGAGATGTGATCAGTGATCAGTGAAAGGAGAGGGTTTCATGTGAAACGTTTTTCTCACATCCTTGCCCTCAACAGACATTTTTAAAAGTTCTATACTTAAATGTTTTTATTTTTCAACCTCAGAGATGTTTTCCTACATTTTCATCACCAAATGATGTCACAGGAGGGTAGGGTTTGGGACTTATGGCAGGTTTAACATTTCTTTTTAGGCGGATTTCAAGCTCTCCTCCACTCTGTTTTGAGATCAAAGCTCTCTAGACTTAACGAGCGGCGCACACTAATGTTAAAATCTGAAGAAGGTCTCTTTACCAAGCTCCAAACTAAGTTAAATATTTCAAAAAGTGTAAAAGATATCAAAAAGCTGAATGCAAGTTTAATAGCTGAATGTCTTTGTGAGCGTTTTAAAGTTGGAATGAAGTCTCTAGCTGAAAGTATGTGGAAGGAGTAGCAGTTTGCACACGGTGTAGCTGAAAGAGGGTTTGAAGGTTCCTCCCATTGGGTTACATTGTAAAAAGAAAAGTTTAAAAAGCTGAATATTATAAAAAGCATAAATGTCCAAAACAAGAACAGTCATAGCAGTCATGTCCTTCAGGAGCTGAACATTTTAATATTTGAATGGTTTGAAGAATAAAGATTTGAAGAACAATAGTCTGTTGCTCAGCATTCACACTAATTATCAGATAACATACAAACTGGATCCTCTTCAGGTCAGGTTACAGCAGAAACTCTTACTCTGTGTCTGAGGGTCCAGGTTCATTACTGAAGTTTAGAGGATTCCACTCTTTAGACCGGTCACTCTTCAGAGACAGACAGCTGGAGACTGAAGATTTGTCCTCTTCCTCATCTTTTAAACCAGTCATCTTCTCCAGTCTGAGAGATAAACCAGTATCACTAGAGAGACACACACACACAATAATAACACACTTGTTTAAATCTAAACCATTAAAATAATAAATATGTGTTATATTAGGGTCATGCAGAGTCAGAGAGAGAGAGAGAGAGAGAGAGAGAGAGAGAGAGAGAGAGAGAGAGAGAGAGAGAGAGACAGAGAGAGAGAGAGTCACAGTCTGGCCATAGAAACAGGCAAGTACAAGAAAACATGGCTGCCAAAAGAGGAGCGATCATGCCAACAGTGAGGAGGAACTGCTGTGGAGACAGAGCAGCACTTCCTCACACAATGCCCAACTCTTGAACCTCTACGGAAACAATTCTTCCCAAAACTCAACCAGAAGCATCCTCACATATTTCAAAATGAAAAACTAAAAATACTTCCTTGGGAATATAAAGAGAGCTGCATTGTTGCAGGACAGTTTGTCTCTGCCTGCCACAGTCTGAGGGACAGTTTGTCTCTGCCTGCCACAGTCTGAGGGACAGTTTGTCTCTGCCTGCCACAGTCTGAGGGACAGTTTGTCTCTGCCTGCCACAGTCTGAGGGACAGTTTGTCTCTGCCACAGTCTGAGGGACAGTTTGTCTCTGCCACAGTCTGAGGGACAGTTTGTCTCTGCCAAAGTCTGAGGGACAGTTTGTCTCTGCCACAGTCTGAGGGACAGTTTGTCTCTGCCTGCCACAGTCTGAGGGAACCGGAATGAGCAGATACACCAGGTCTCACATCTTATGTATATATATATATATATCATATTCTATTTTGTATTCATGTATTAATGAATGAAATGAATCTGTATTCCTTGTAAAAAAAAAAAAACATGTTCTTAGCAGTTTGTTTATAACTGTTCATTTGTTATTTGTGTGTATTTTTGTATAGATGTTACAACTATACAGAGCTTTGGCAATACTGTATGTAAATATGGTCATGCTAATAAAGCTATTGATAGAGAGAGAGAGAGAGAGAGAGAGAGAGAGAGAGAGAGAGAGAGAGAGAGAGAGAGAGAGAGAGAGAAGTGGCGCGTGCATGCAGTGTTGCCAACTTGGCGACTTTCCAAACCCTCCGGCTACTTATTTTTGTCAAAAGCGACTAACGACTACTCTAACGACTTGTAATGGTGTTATTAGAGACTTTTCTGGTGTTTGGAGACTCACGTATTGTTCTGCAGTTAACGAGCCGAGACAGCCACACTCTCCCGCGTCGAGACTGCAAATGAATAGCGCATGCGCCAACTGAACGCTTTTTTTTTACTCCTCTCTCCCATGGATGCATAATAAGAACTCGTGCTCTCTCCCATAGATATATATGAAGGCCTTAATATATGCCTATGCTCTCTCCTACAGCCGCCATTACATGATATGCAAATTAGGCGATGACGTAATTTAGGGACTTCTGGTGACTTTTCGGACAGCCAATAGCTAATTTCCTTACTATGGAGTTTGCAACACTGCGTGCATGTGTGTGCGCGTGGTAGAGCGAGCGAGAGGGAGCGAGCGGTGGTGTGTGTTTCTGAAGTGAACGAAGCAGCAGCAAAGTTATGTCGAGTGTCTTCAAAGTTAGATCTGTAACACAGACCTTAATAAATGCAACGGCCTCCCAAAGAAGAGCTCGCCTGTCTGCCTTATTGAAAAGTGGGTTATTGAACCCGAAGTTTGTTGCTTCGGCCCTGGAAGACTGCAGAGAGTCACCCCTGTTTCCTCCACTACGGTCTGGGAGCCGACAGGAGAGTTTAACACTTGGTTAAAATACATCAAATCAGTCAGACTTCAGACAGGCCGCTCCCCATTTTGACTGCGCTGGGCTGTCGCATGTTATGTTGCTTTGATGAATCAGAAAACAGGAAATAATGAAGTTTACACCACTTGTAGGAGTCTCATTGGACTCTAGGACGCTGATGCTCTGACATCCAGTAAAACAGAGTAAATAATGTGTTAGAAAGCAGATCCTGGTGTTAACACTCACCCTGTTCTCCTCCTGCTCCGTCCAGCTGTAAAATGGCTTCTGGCAGTCTGACAAGTCTGACTTCATACTTTCAACTCCCCTCCCTGTCTGCAGCTCCTCCTCTTGATTCATAACCAGCCTTACCAGCTGACCCAGTTCACATGCAGGGACTTTGTTCAGTGAGATAGAAAGAGCTAAAAACAAGCTCAACAAAGTTATTGAAATAAACATATTAAAACCACAGTGTGAAAATCACCCAGTAAACATCCTGCATTCAAAACCTCACTTAAAGGTCCCCTATTATACTGTTTTTCATCAATATAGTATAGGTCCAGATATATCCAGAACATGTCTCTGGAGTGTTTGGGTGTGTATGGGAGAGTTAAGACTTAGAGTGGCATCAGCGGGCAGAGCGGCAGAGGGAGTCCGCTGTTAGAGCCATGAAGACGGATTAAAAGAAGGAGCAAACCAGCCTCTCGTGTTCTTCTTTATGTTCTTATTATCAGATCTCTCTGCGCCCCATCCTCCTGCCAGCTGCCCCGCGCTCAGGCTGGATCAACGTGATGACGTGTCAGTGGCGCAATGTCGCTCAGTATTTTTACTCAAATACCTGAGTACATTATGAGGTAAGTGTACTTTTGTTTGTTGGTATTTATACTCTAAACTAAATCCATTTCCAATACAACAATAAACTAAAGTAATACAATCTCAAAGCCTATTTGTTATTTGTGATTCAGTTTTCTGCTTTGGTGTAATGTTGTGGATTGTGTCTATAGTTTGTTGACTTCTCGTATCAGTGAAAGTGCATCGATGTGGTTTCCCTTAGTATCGTGCGTCTGACGTCATCACATAACGTCTTTTCCCGATTCTTCCACCTGCAGCTGATCCGCCATGTTTGCTTGTTCAGGTGATTTTCACAACAGGTAAGTGAAATGAATACAGGTTCTATTTGGTATATACAGAATCATGTTCAATGTCAGGGATAAAATGGTCCAGCTGGATGGTTTAAATGTTGTTGTGTAAGTCTTAAGCATTCAGTAATATCTTCATGATGTTTGATTGATATTGGGAATACTGTTCTGGCTTTATATTTAAACCACTGGTGTTTAACTGCCCAGTGATAATGGAGCTGCTAGCATTGCTATAGTGCGCTGCTGCTCTTCCAGTTAGCATTTTGCTATCAAGTCTAGTTTGTTTTATGAGTTAAGTATTAAAATAAGCTCCACGTGTAAAACCGATGTTCGCCACAAGAGGGGGCACAGTGCAAGGGGAAATGCCATGGGGTGAGATTCAAGGCTTTTATTTGCTACAGTTTAGAGATATCAATGAGAACCTGAGGTCTCAGGCTCCTCCAACAGAGCCACACAATAACAGATACAAGAGTTCAAATAGTGCGAGGAGAGAGGCTCTGCAGAATCAGAACATCCCCAAACCCATTGAATATATTTTATTTGTATTTCTTTAAAAAAAAAAACATTTAAAAAGCTATACCTAAGAGGACAACATTATTGTGAATAAACAATAAAGTATTTGTGTAAAATGTGGCACCAACATTGACTTTGATGCATTTTTTACATATTATTTATTCTTCACAGTGTGTAACTCTTCAATGATTAGCAAGAATACTTTGAGTTTTGGAGCATTTTTTTGTTGTTGTGAAAAACACCAAGAAACTCAAGTCTCAATCTGGTGGAAAACAGCCAGAAAATAGGGGAACTTTCCTTCAGGCTCGAAGGAGAATAGAGAATATAATTTAAAAGCAGATTTGAATGGATCCAAAAATGTCAAAACCTGTATGGCATTGTTTTGGGAAAGGTCACTCATCACTCATTGGCTTCCACGGATGCTGTCAGGCCTCCCATTGGACGAGATATCCTATATATTAAGAGCTAGACAGCCTGTGTTTGAGACCCTATGGAGACCCTTCATTGATCATGTGAAGGATCTGAATTGATCTGATGGTCAAGAGGATGAATAGGTGCAGTTCCTGAGACGTTGTAACTGTATTTTCTTTTTATGCATGTTTCCATCTGATTGCCTCGTGTTACACGGATACAGCCGGAGCAGAGAGTAGATCACTTTCCACCACTTCAGACATCTCCTCTGCAGCCACTTGAATAACAGCTTCATGGCTTCAAATGAGACATGCGTGATTACCCAAAGCCTCGTGGACTTTCCTTATCTTTCATTACCTCACAATGAGGCTAATGGAAACACGTCAGAGCTCAATTCATATTTTTTTATTCAAAATACTTTGGGGACACTTCCTGTGTTTATGTCCATTCAATTGAAAACAGTGAAAGACAAACAAAAGTCAGACACACTGAACGTAAAAACCTCTCCTGAGCTAAAGACAACACAAACAGCGTCATGCATTTATTTAAGAAACAGATGATTTCATCTCAACGTTTGGAGAAATCGTTTGTTTTTTCTGAATTAACGGGAAACATCGGCAGGGCTGCACTAAACACGTTGTAGTAATAATGCGTGATAAATACTTAAAGAAAGACTCTTATATATTTATAATCTGGGACTTTTAGAGTTGAAAAAGCGACTGTATTTATTGGTTTTAGGGTCAAATGTTCGATAAAACAAATAAAGCAGAATTGCAAAACTGATGGGGGATTATTAATCGCAAGTCTTCTTATTTATAAATGAACGAAGGCACATATTTAGCCTCAGTTGAAGGGTACGTTTCATGCAAAGAAGCTTTACATTCAACCGCTTTTGTTGGTAGATATTGGGAGAAACTTGAGTCTCAATACAACACAGACATGCTCTGATCTGTGACCACTAAATCCTGATGATTCAGAGATATGAAAAGATGCACCTGCAACGATCAGGGCTGAAAACCTGGCAGAAGTAACGAGGTGGGACTTCTAGGAAATCAGGAACGCTTCTTTGGGGATTTTCAGTCATTCAGAAAAACAGAGCAGAATTGATTCCCATTGAGATAAAAGATCAATCTAGTTTAATCAGAAAAAACCCCCCTTTTATTTCCTCAAGTGTTAGATTCTCTGGCCTGTACAAGCTGCCATCACACAGTGACCTTTTGACCTCCAAAAAGAAGCGCTCCCGATCACCGAGTACCGTCAGATTCTCCCTAAAAAAAGAGTTTGTTTACATCCTTTGAAGCTCCATCACTTAGTCTTTAGACCTCACCACCTCCTGTCATTTCTCTGGAGACCACGATCCGTGTCCTCCTCTTTCCGGACGTTAGCTCGCGCAGAGCGGCTCTCCTCTCATCGTTTTTCCTGAAAGGCAATCATTAAATCGTCTCTTAATTCTCCACAAAGCGTCGTCTCACTCCGGGATCTTCAGAGGTTTCATGTCGTCGTCTTCCTCGTCGTCCGTGTCGAAGAACTCCTCCTCGAAGAAGGACCCTCCCAAGCCGTACTCCTGCGCATGCACCGACACCTCGTTGGACACCAGGTGAGGAGAGCCCCTCCACGAAGTCTGCAAACCTGAGGAGGAAAAACACAACATCAGCAACGATAAGGCACAATGTTATATTACATTCATATAAAGTTGGCAGCCCTAGCTAAGGCAAGGCACGTTTATTTATAGAGCACCTTTCAACACAAGGCGATTCAAAGTGCTTTACAAACATGAGACATTAACGGTCCCATGTCATGGCCATTTCTACTGATCATAATTCCATTGTTGAGGTCTACTAGAATAGATTTACATTGTTCAATTTTCCAAACTCACATTGGTTTCTCATACAGCATCTCTGTATAGTATGTGTATTCACTCTGTCCTAAATGGCTTGTTGGAGCTCCTGCACCCCCCCTCCCTGTGAGCCCAGTGGCCGTCTGCGAGAAACAGCGAAACCCAGCCTGAACACACACCCGCAGCCTGGCTGGGAGTTTGTGTGTGTGCTCACACACCGACTCGGAGCTGCAGCTGAGAAAAGATTGAGTGTGTGTGTGTGAGGAAGTCCGTGGATTGGTCCTTTTGGACCAATCCACGGACGTAACGTAACGGCTCCAGGGATTGGTCTATTTGGACCAACGGGTCCATTTGGGTATGGGCACGTCACTTAGACCAGGAAGAAAACAATGGAAAAAGAGAAATGTCCAACGAGGCGTTCTGGGGCAGCATAGACAGGTCTTCTCTGTGTTAGAGTTTTACTCCCTACAGGGTGTACTTTGAGGGTTTGTGACTCTGCAGACCGTTTACATGCAGAAAAACCTTCATAACACACAAGGGGACGGGTAATAACCGGAAAAGCATGACATGGGACCTTTAAGAGCATTAAGAAACATATTATAAAATGGCATTTAAAAACACTCATTTAAAAGCAAAGATAATAAAACATGAACAACAAAGGTACATGAATTAAAGTCACAGTGCAGTGTGAGATACACACATCGGAAATGTTGAGCTCTGACTCTCAATCATTGCTCACTTTTTAGCAGAAATACTTTTCTTTGACCTCCCTTTCTTTCTACTTTCCTTTTTAACTTCTCCTTTAGTTATTTCAAGTGTTTCATGCTAAACGAACCCCCCTTTGGAACGTGCTGTAATAAGAAACCACGGTGCTACAAACCACACATATAATAATAATACATTTAATTGTGATAGCGCTTATCCTGGTGCTCAAAGACGCTTTACATCAAATCAGAAACAGAAACAGTACAAAGAAATATAAACAGTGATATCTGCAACCAGTACGAGGTGTTATGGATGGATCAATATACCTCGAATCAAACTGTGCAGACAGCTTGAAAGCGATAGTTAATCAATTACCTTTAAAAACAATAAACAACCTTTTTATTAATCATGCAAGTCAGGTTAATCAATAAAGCATTAATGATTTAATTATCAAGCAATTTGTAGACAGTGCATCGTTTTCTTTGACATATGAACCCTTTAACCTTAATAATAATAATAATAATAATAATAATAATAATAATAATAACTACAAATAAAGTAATATCTTCACAAAACGTAAACTGCGACCACGTGAGAACCGTACTCGCTATCAAAAAATATCCAATTAGTCTAATAAAGTCCATAGTCTCGAGAACCGTTTAAACTTGTAGTTTTTGTTCTACGTTAAAGTATGAGGAATCTGTATGGGGTCAAAGTGGGGTGTTTTTGAGCTCTGTTCAAATGGATTTCCCATTCATTCCTATGGGGCAAATGATCGCAGTTTTCTGCAATTTGCGTGAAAACGGCTAGGCGAATCTCTAATAAAAGACATAGCAACCCGATCCCGGTCATTCCGCACGTTTTGATGTGTTTTTTGTTTGTTTCGTGTCAACGCTGCCGGACGAGTAACATTTGTGGCGGAAGAAGGAGAATAAGATGAAATAAGTATGTTAAATACTAGACTGCGTGTGGCTCCGCCAGTCACACAGAATCAATCAAAGTATCACATCACCCCAGTAAAAACTGGATTATTCCTTGTGGGTAAATAAAGTATATGGTTTTTCTTGTCTTCTTAATAAATACAAGAGGACCCGGGTTTTAGGCACGACGCTCCGTTGATTTAACAGGATTAGCAGAGGGAGAGGACGGGCACCTTTTGGGGGACTGCAGGCGGGCCACGGTCCTCCAGGATCTGAACTCGGGGCTGCTGCAGTTCTTCCTCAGATCCTCCAGAGCTTTACGAGTCTCTTCCTCCGCCTCCCGCTGGAACTCCTCCTCCGTCAGCAGGCGGCGAGGCTCCGTCTTCCAGCGAACTGCAGCTCTGAGCCGCCTGAAGGACAGAAATTAAATGTTATTTATATAACCCAATATGGGGCTTCACAAAGCAGAACAACTCACCAAAATAACAGAATTAAAAAGGGGAAAGTGTCCATTAATAATAATAATAAAACAAGTGAACAAAGCAAATTGAATTGTGGATGTAGTGCTCAAACGGCAGAAATAAGCAGACATCATGCATGACTTCAAATAACAAATACATTTGAAATAAAGAAGATTAGAAATAACCAGCAGGTGGTGCTCCACCTTACCGTGGTAGAGAGGTTTGTGTGCCCTGATGAACTTGGGGGCTGTGTTGTCTGGAACCTTGTGTTTCTGGTAGGGTCTCCCATGGCAAATTGGTCTCAGGCGAGCGTCTGGTGGCCGGGCTTGCCACAGAGCCCGGCTGGACACAGCCCGAAAAGGCAACGTGGGCAACACCTCCGCTTCTCCGTCCCGCGGGCCCACCACCTACGGGAAACAGCGATGGGGTCGGGTGCACTGCCAGAAGGGTGGCAGTGAAAGCAGAGGGTCTCGACAGACCAGACCCGGGCGACAGAAGCTGGCTTTGGGTACGTGGAACGTCACCTCTCTGGGGGGGGGGGAAGGAGCCGGAGCTTGTGTGGGAGGTGGAGCATTACCAGTTGGATCTGGTTGGGCTCACCTCTACGCACAGCGTCGGCTCTGGAACCTTACTTCTGGATAGGGGTTGGACTCTATTCTTCTCCGGAGTTGCTCAAGGTGTGAGGCGCCGGGCGGGTGCGGGGATACTCACAAGCCCCCGGTTGGGTGCTTCGTTGTTGGAGTTTACCCCAGTGGACGAGAGGGTCGCCTCCCTACGCCTGCGGGTTATGGTTGGGAAAACTCCGACTGTTGTGTGTGCTTATGCACCAAACAGCAGTTCAGAGTATTCAGCCTTCTTGGAGACCCTGGAAAGAGTCCTGTATGGGGCTCCTGAAGGGGACTCTTTAATCTTGCTGGGAGACTTCAACGCACATGTGGGCAATGATGGAGACACTTGGAGGGGCGTGATTGGGAGGAACGGCCCCCCTGATCTGAACCGGTGTGGTGGTTTGTTACTGGAGCCCAAAACGTGTAGTGCGGGTGAACTGGGAACGTCTGGAGGAGGCCCAAGTTCAGGAGGCCTTCAACTCACACCTCCGGCGGAGCTTTTCGGGAATCCCTGTGGAGGCTGGGGAAATTGAACCAGAGTGGGCGGTGTTCAAAGCCTCTATTGCCGAATCCGCGGCGGGGAGCTGTGGTCTCAAGGTCTTAGGTGCCTCAAGGGGCGGTAACCCTTGAACCTCCTGGTGGACACCGGTGGTCAAGGAAGCCGTCCGACTGAAGAAGGAGGCCTTCAGGGATAAGTAATCCCGGGAACTCCCGAGGCAGTTGCAAGGTACCGACAGGCCCGAAGGGCAGCAGCCTCAGCCGGGGCCCAGGCAAAGCAGCGGGTGTGGGAGAAGTTCGGAGAAGCCATGGAAAAGGACTTTCGTGCAGCACCAAAGTTGTTCTGGAAAACTGTCCGACACCTCAGGAGGGGGAAGCAGGGAACCATCCAAGCTGTGTACAGTAAGGATGGGACGCTGTTGACCTCAACTGATGGAGTGTTAGGGCGTTGGAAGACACACTTTGAGGAACTCCTGAACCCGACAACTTTGCCCTCTTTGGTAGAGGCATAGCTGGAGTATGACGGGGGATCAACACCAATCTCCCGGGGGGAGGTCACTGAGGTTGTCAAACAACTCCACAGTGGCAAAGCCCCGGGGGTGGATGAGATCCGCCCAGAAATGCTGAAGGCTCTGGGTGTTGAGGGACTGTCATGGTTGACACGTCTCATCAACGCTGCGTGGAAGTCGGAAACAGTACCGAAGGAGTGGCAGACCAGGGTGGTGGTTCCCCTTTTCAAAAAAGGGGGATCAGAGGGTGTGTGCCAATTACAGAGGCATCACACTACTCAGCCTCCCCGGGAAAGTTTACTCTAAAGTACTTGAAAGGAGGGTCAGGCCGATTGTCGAACCTCAGATTGAGGAGGAACAATGCGGATTCCGTCCTGGTCGTGGAACGACGGATCAGCTTTTTACTCTCGCAAGGATCCTTGCCTGGGAGTATGCTTATCCAGTCTACATGTGTTTTGTAGATTTGGAGAAGGCGTATGACCGAGTTCCCAGGGAGTTACTGTGGGAGGTGCTGCAGGAGTATGGGGTGAGGGGGTCTCTACTCAGGGCCTTCCAATCTCTGTACTCCCAAAGCGAGAGCTGTGTCCGGGTCCTCGGCAGTAAGTCGGACCCATTTCCGGTGAGGGTTGGCCTCCGCCAGGGCTGCGCTTTGTCACCAATCCTGTTTGTAATATTCATGGGTAGGATTTCGAGGCGTAGTCGTGGGGGGGAGGGGGTCTGCAGTTCGGATCGGTTCGCAACCGAGTGTGAAGCAGCTGGGATGAGGATCAACACCTCCAAATCTGAGGCCATGGTTCTCAGCAGGAAACCAATGGACTGTCCACTCCAAGTAGGGATGAGTCCTTACCCCAAGTGAAGGAGTTCAAGTATCTCGGGGTCTTGTTCTCGAGTGAGGGAACAATGGAGCGTGAGATGGGCCAGAAAATCGGAGCAGCAGGGGGCCGTACTGCAGTCGCTTTACCGCACCGTTGTGACGAAAAGGGAGCTGAGCCAGAAGGCAAAGCTCTCTGTCTACCGGGCCATTTTCGTTCCTACCCTCACCTATGGTCATGAAGGATGGGTCATGACCGAAAGAACGAGATCGCGGATACAAGCGGCCGAGATGGGTTTTCTCCGCAGGGTGGCTGGCGTCTCCCTTAGGGATAAGGTGAGAAGTTCAGTCATCCGGGAAGGACTCGGAGTTGAACCGCTCCTCCTTCGCGTCGAAAGGAGCCAGTTGAGGTGGTTCGGGCACCTAGGCTGCATCTCACTTCGGTTAAATTAAATCCTTGCGTCCCTCACTTGCGTCGTTTCCCTGCGTTTAGTCTCTCCCACCAGGGAAGCATGGAGAGACGCAAGGAAACGAGAGAAGCAGGGAAATTAGTTTTAAGAGCAATGGGACGTCCTTTCCTCCGGAGCGTCACGTGAAGCAACGTCCGTTTGTGATGACTCCGCACAGCTGATCGTCTGACAGCAGCCAGCTCTGTCCCTGTTATTTTCACAAACACCCCCGCCACACATTTACCGACATAAACATTTGTATCATCTGTTGTAGACCCAACATCGTCCAATCAGTGAGCGATACACTGTAAGGGGGCGGGGCGAGTGTCTGAGGATTTCACCGGAGGATGGTCTGGTAGTTCCTCCGTTATCGCTCCTCGATCCTCCGACACAAATAAGGCCACTGGGATGCTACTCAAGATGGCTCAGACAAATCAACTTCCGGTGATACCGAGACCGAGGAGCGAGGAAATGAAAAATAACTGAAGTGAGACGCAGCCCTAGTAAGGATGCCACCTGGGCGCCTCCCTAGGGAGGTGTTCCAGGCACGTCCAGCTGGGAAGAGACCGAGGGGTAGACCTAGGACCAGGTGGAGGGATTATATCTCTTCGCTGGCCTGGGAGCGCCTTGGGATCCCCCAGTCAGAGCTGGTTGATGAGGCCAGGGAAAGGAACGTTTGGGGTTCTCTGCTGGAACTGCTACCTCCGCGACCCGACCACGGATAAGCGGGAGAAGATGGATGGAAATAAACAATCCTCTGTATAATTGGATAAATGACATACCAACTTACAGCGAGA
This sequence comes from Dissostichus eleginoides, assembly GCA_031216635.1. Classification (NCBI taxonomy): domain Eukaryota; kingdom Metazoa; phylum Chordata; class Actinopteri; order Perciformes; family Nototheniidae; genus Dissostichus; species Dissostichus eleginoides. Next base: position 3,742,263 of record CM062267.1, on the reverse strand, counting down.
AGATATTTGAGTTAATAAGTGGAAGAAATGGATGATTTATGACGGAGGAAAAGTGATGTAAGATTTAATTTTTTATACTTGAATTAATACGTAAAATACTACTTGGTGAATGTGCAAACTCAATAAATATTAGACCGTTTTATTTTAATACATTTTGCTCTGGGTAATAAAAACACATCATCACACAGCATGAGGACCACCATTGAAGCTCTTTCAGATTGAAATGCCCCCCCCTGCTCAAAAGACTAAACTACTGTGAGGAAATGTTGAAAATGGTTAATCTATTTGGAGAATTGTAAGCTGTACTCTGCTCTGTTTGTGGATGAGCTTTTATTGTATTTTTGTTGAATTTGTTAATTTGCAAATGTAATTATATTCTTGGTCTGTACTTTAAACTGATTTCTAGTAACTGCACACTTTTTTTATTTATTTTTTTTAGCATTATTTTGTAATCTGCCATATATCTAATGTTGGGGAATGTTCGGTTGCTTTTGTGTAATGTGATAAATGTAAAAAAATCTATAAATAAAAAGTCCCCCCCTCACCTGCAAGCGGTCACAGAGAGTCTGAGCGGGTGCTCCAGGTGTTTGGAGATCAGCGCGGCCACGATGACGGCGAAGGCCACCTGCTGGATCTGGATCCCCAGGTAGACCAGCAGCAGGCCGAACAGCTGCAGCGTCCACGACAGGATGTTCATGCTCTTCTCGTCCACCAGGGGGCCGTACCGGTAACACACTGCGAAGGTGACGAAGCCCACCACCGTCACGTAGCCTGAGGAAACACAGTAACGTATATAGTTACTTACAGGGTTTTATTATGCTTTTTAATAACAACTTTAGGGCACACATGATCAGACGTTTTTAAGTTTTAAGGACCTGTAGTAATAGAGTGGTGCAGTGACGAGCCCGAAAACCAGGAAGTGAGTTAGCATTTTACCACTTCCTGTTCCCTCGTCTCAAAGCCAATGGGATCTCTCCATAGGATTTTGGAAAATATCTGAAATAAGGTCTGTGGTTGAGACATTGAAGAGACGGATCACGTTTTGTTCTAGGACATTAAATCCATCAGCAGTGACCCCACTGGTGATTTCTGAAGAGTTGACGTGTCTGAGAAACGATGGTTGTTACCAAGTGGCTGAATAGGACTACAGAAGTTGTGGAGGACGTTGTACGTCATTATGCCGAACACTCCTCTAAGTTTGTTAGCCCTGTTCTGCTTGAAAGCAAGTACCTGCCTCCTGCAAACTGTTCCAACAAACGCTTCAACTCGTTCCATTTAGAATCTGTATGTTTGAATATGGATCTTAAGTTGGCATGACGTTGAAGTCGTGCTGCTGGACTCGCCTGTAGTTCCTTTATAGCATCACGTTAGCATTTTGCTTCTGGACATTAGATTTATGATTCGAACATTATAAAAGTAGGGTAGACATGTGGAGATGATCCGGCTGAACAAAACGTGCATTTATCAAACAGGTTCGTTTTCCACAGATCTTATTTCGAGCTATTTTCCTAAATCCTCTGGAGAAATCCCGTTGCTTTTTTGTCGAGGGAACAGCAGCTGACTTCAGGGTAAATACGTCATCCCTGCACCTCTCTATAAACTGACCACTAAATAACGTGGGATAATCTGGGACTATGAGTGAATGAGGCATATTCAAATAATCCTTTACTGCCATCTAGTGTCTGATAAAATAAAGTGTTGCAGCAGCATAGAACAAAACAAGGCATTGCACATAATAACTCATTAAAAGACTAGAAATAAACAATTCTAAAATATAAACATTTCAAAATAGAAATAGAAATAAACCAGCACTAGAGAGTTAAAAGAAAAATGTACAGATGACCGGGAAGATTATAAAAAAAATTTTAAAAAAAAAAAAAAAAAAAAAAAAAATCTATAAAATGTCTCAAAAAAATTAAAAAAACACTACTGAAGGCCCAATTTTCTCTTAACACAATATAAGCAGGATATTATTTACATAAAGTGTGCAAGGAATGGAATATTCAATGAAATGTAAATATAAAATGTACAGTGTGAATGTTCAGTTAACCAAGGAGAAGCTATGGAGAGGTGAGTTCTCTTCCAATATGGTGTTAGTAGTGAATAAATGATGCCTGTAAACATTGTGTTATCAAGTTCTTTAACCAATATGAATAAGATATCATAAATACATGATGACAGATAATAAAACCTGTTTTTGGTGAACATGATTTCACTAAATAGTTGTGATTAGTCCCTGTATCTGCAGCCATTTGAGAAGAGCTGAGTTTCTAGTTCCCCAGCTGTGTTAACTCTGCCCTTTATTTACCAAATGCAATCTGTAAATGAATACGCTCTGATGAAGGCTGCGTGCCAACACACCTGAGCGTCTTTCTGTTGCGATGTGAGGCAAATAAACAGAAGTGTTTTATTATCTATAAAATGTTGGTGTTATGAAGGCTCTTCTTCACCTAACGCCACGTTCCAGTGTTCCCGAAGAATGGTCTGAAGGTTCCTTCCCACCAGCTGGATGGCGTACAGAGAAAACGACCAGCCGCCGACAATCAGGACATAAAACGGGCTTTTCTGCAGAGAAGAGACGAAGAAATAGGTGTGAGGCAGAGGTTGAGCTAGACTTTTTGACGGACAGGATCGAAAAATCTCCGTCAAAATCCAGTATTACCCGTCGGCCTTTACACAACTCTGACGGGGGGTGTGGGGGTGGGCGTGAACTGTTAGCGCCGTGTTATGCATGCCCACTGCACCTGGCGGGAGCACGCACAGCGTAAAGCAAAAACTCGCAGACATTTCAATGACTTGTACGCAGGGTTCTTACACCTTTTTCAAAGCGAAATTCAAGCAGTTTTAAGGTGCATTTTCAAGCAGCTGACAGCTGTGGTAAATTACATATTGATATATACTTATACTCAAATTATTATTTCACTACCGCACATTAAATCTTTATGCTATAAACAACCAAATGTGTGTTTCGTAATAGCATTCTACAGAAGGATGATAAATTAAAGAAAAATAAAACAAAGTTTAATATTTCTAAATTAGTGGCCCATCTGTAAGAAGACTCGGCATCCCATATAACCTGGGGGGAAACAATCAGACAAATAACTTCAATAAATTCATGCAGAACTGCATAAAAATAGACTCAAAATGTACAATCATTTGTACGTCATTTTGAGTACTTAAGACACAGCCTTATACTATTAAAAAGGAAAACTGTGATTTTTCTACATTACGTGAGATTAAAGCAACATTTATTTTTACTACAATGCTGCAAGACTTTATCTAAATGCCTGTTTCTAAAATGAGCAACCATAGCAACGCGGTCAAATCCTCAGTTTACAATTTATAACAACATGTTAACAAGCTGAAGTGTAATGACAACAGTGAGTGCTTCGTCATCTGAACACCACAGGATGACAACTGTCACACACATTAACATAGGTACACTCTCGCTCATAGAGTTCGCTATTCAGCTTGCTAACGTTACATGTCACGTTTGTTTAAGCTAGTAACGTTAGCCTAATCCAAAATGCTCTACTACGGTTTACCTTTGTGGCTCGGCAGTGCAGACCCATCGTAAAGAGTTGAAAGCCCTTTTAGCAAACTTTGCACGAGGCTACTTGTGGGTTCGTCTCAGCCATGGCTTGTATGTTTTCTGCTAGCCAACGCTCGTTGAAACGGCAACTTCCTGGCACAATGTCATCTATTACTGTCTGTCATCAGAATGCCCAGGACACACATTAAAACAAACCGGCAGGTCACGCGCATAGCGCGGGAAGGCTGGAGCGGAGCTGTCTTTTTATGAAAAGGAATTAAGCTCGCTCCGACTTTTCTCTTTCTTTTTTTATTCGAAAAAAGCGAACTATTCAGTCGGACAGCAATTTATTATAAAGTAACGCAAGTACAATTTCAAGCACTTTATCCAAAATCCAAGCACTTTTCAAACCTTGAAAACACCTCATTAAATTTCAAGCATTTTCAAGGATTTCCAGCACCCGTACGAACCCTGCGTAAGGCAAAGTTAGGTTTGGAAACGGTATCATTTCCTTTTTGGTGGGCATGCATAACACGGCATAACACCGGAGCCTCGCTGTGACGGACTGCTTTCAGATTTTTCCATAATTGTCAAAAAAAAATCCGTCATAGGCGGAAAATATTCGACCTCTGGTGTGAGGCCAACCGAGGTGGAAGTAGTGGAGTACAAATACTTCGTTACTGTACTTAAGTACATTTCTCTGGTATCAGTACTTTTCCACTACTTATTTTTCTGACCACTTTTTACTTTGACTTCTTACATTTACAGGCATTTTGCATTTCTCTCAGTAGAAAACAATCTTTCTGAGAGTCTGTCGGCTCGGACATAAACTCCGTAATAAATGTAGTCTACATTTCATACGAGGTGTAAAACCTGTGAGCATTTTAAATCTCATATGAAGGAAATGCTTGTAGAATCTGTAGTTGTATTTGTATTGTTGATTTAATGTGTGAACCAGGCGATATAGAGAAGTTAAGCTGTCATTATTAGGCTGTAGTTTGTTATAAACTGTTGGAGCGGTAAGCAGGCCTTTGTTTCTGGATATTTGGGGAGTCAGGTGGTACGTGAGTGTTTGTTTATTGGTTAAAACCACCTCAGATGGCTCGTCTCAACGTGAAAGAGCAGCGTTTCTACCCCGAGTCCCTCCCCATGACTGACCTCACCTTATCCCTAAAGGAGATGCCAGCCACCCTCTGGAGAAAAACCCAATATCTGTTCAACATGGCAGTGAAATGAGTCCTTACCTTCGGCAGAAAGCGAGCCAGAATGAAGAAGACGATGATGAGCGAGGCGATCATGCCGGTGCTCATACCAGCAGAGTAGAAGAACACTTGACTCCTTTATTGAGGGGAGAAAGACGAGTGATTCAATATTTGATTATCCTTTCTAATTTAAATGCATCTTAGTGTTGTTAAATAGTCCTTATAAAAAGTTACCTGCTGAGTGAGTCTGCAAAGACGAACAACAACGCTCCGAGAGGAAAACCAAAAACAGATAAATATCAAACTCTGCAACGAAAAGAAAAGAAAGGATTCAATCAATCAAAGTTTATTAACCTCTTCCTGGACCAGAGATGTGAAAAAGGATCACTGTAATGCGTCGTTAACGAGCAGATCTCTAACGAGCAGATCTCTAACGATTGTCTATGTGTGTTTCCCACTCACTCCTGATAGCCTTGACGGTGAAGCTGTTTTTGTCGGCCGGGTCGATCTTGAAGCAGGTCTTCTTGCTGAACAGACCGATGTTGATGGTGGTCTCGTTTTGCCGCTCTCGTAACAGACCCTGCATCCAGGACCAGACGCTGAAGCGCTCGAGCTCCTGCAGCTCCTCCTCGCCCTCCGCCATCTGCACCTTGAACACGTTGGAGCTCCACACCTTCACCTGGAGGACACACGCAGGAGGTATTACGGACAGAGCTTCACTGTAAAGGCCCTGACACACCAACCCGATTTTGGGAGTCAGAGGCCGTCAGAGGCCGTCGGGCATTCGCGGCGCCCTACTCAGGTTGGTGTGTCCCGCACCGTCGTCTCTTTACGGCACATTTTCACACCTCCCGCGGCCGATTCAACTTCAATCACTCTGATTGGCTGTTCAGCTTAGCGAATCAGTGCATGAGAAGCGAAGCGGAAGTGAGGGACCAAAACAAACGATTAAGAAGGCACACACAGAGCTACTGTCTACCACTGTTCATTGCTCATTTACCTATTGTGAGCATCACATGGAAATGTACATTTTGCAAGAAGTGGCCTTTATTCAGATGGGTGTTTCTGCCCCTCTGTTCTTTCTCCCACTATCCTCCACAATCTGCCTAGAAGTATTTTAACGTTGTAGCAGTTCAAGATGGTCATTTTAAAATGTGGTCATTTTCTATTTTTTATTAACGCTGTGTGATTAAAAGAATAAACACAAATAGCAGGATAGGCAATACAAAACTTTATTTCGTACCTTGATACTACAGCCATTGATAACACAGCATTAGACATATTTGGTAGTATCCATGTTTTCGCCCATTTAGTGCGGTTTCTCCTGATTTTTCTCTTCCGCTTCTTAATCTCTGCAGCCGCAAGCAACACTCCAATTGCTGATAACGCCAGTACCGTACGATACATGTTTTCGATCGACGAGAGAGAGTGAAAATGGAACCCAGACGCTATTTGTTGTTTGTTTATATCACGCAGTCTGTTCTTCTTCTCTCGGTGTATCACGCAGTCTGTCTTCCGGTTGTTGCCTCTTTTGAATGACGAATACACACTACCGCTGCCTGCTGGTAAGGAGAGTTATTGCCACTCGTCGACTGAAGTCTTTGCGGTGTGTTCGTAGGCGGGCGGCGTAGCCGACGCAGGCAACGTAGCGGACGTAAAATTCGGGACGCCTTCGGTGCGCGTTCTTTGGTCTCAGGTTGGTGTGTAGCGGCCTTAAAGGGCCCATGTCATGGCCATTTCCACTGATCATAATTCCATTGTTGAGGTATACTAAAATAGATTTATACTGTGCATTTTTCCAAACTCACATTGGTTTCGCATACAGCATCTCTGTAAAGTATGTGTATTCAGCAGTATTCACTCTCTCCACTAAACGGCTCGTTGCAGGTCTTGCCCCCCCCTCCCTGTGAGCACAGTGTGCTCTGATTGGTCGGGACGTTGTGAATCGCGCTGAGCTCCGTGGAGGTGTGGTTTCCTTGTTTAGCGATACACAGCGAAACACAGCCAAACTCATCCTGAGCACACACAAACTCACAGCCGAAGTAAAGACAATAAGTGTGGCTTGATATTGAGTCAGAAAAAGGTTGATAAACGCTGTGAGAATGGGTCTGCAGAGAGAATTTCAGAGCGATCCCAACTGTCTGTTATCAGCCTGCAGCCAGGGATGAGAAATCAGCAGAGCTGCCTGCACTGAGTGTGTGTGTGAGGAAGTCCGTGGATTGGTCAATTTGGACCAATCAGCAGAGGCTTAACATAACGGCTCCGCGGACGTAACGTAACGGCTCGGTCCATTTGGTTCCGGGTACGAGCTGACGTCAGCTCGTACCCGGAACCAAACGGACCAATCCGTGGAGCAAAGAAAGAAACTGAGAAATCTCCAACGAGGCGTTTTGGGGAGGAATTTTCTATGTTAGAGTTTTACTCGCTACAGGGTGTACTTGGAGGGTTTGTGACTCTGCAGACCGTTTACATGCAGAAAAACCTACATAACACAAGGGGACGGGTAATAACCAGAAAAGCATGACATGGGCCCTTTAAGGACTTTAGTCTGTAAGGTTAGGAAAGGCTGTGAAATACTGATGAGACAGATCCTAAAGAAGGTATTATGGAGCTGATCATCATTTTAATAATCCATTCCTTGCACAATTCATGTATTTATAATATCCTGCGTTATATAATTTGTTACTGTGAATTTGTATTTCCACATGTCTATTTTCAACATTTATCTTCAGAATTGCTTTTAAAAGTCCCATGTCATGGCCATTTCTACTGATCACAATTCCATTGTTGAGGTCTACCAGAATACATTTATATTGTTCAATGTTCCAAACTCACATTGGTTTCTCATACAGCATCTCTGTATAGTATGTGTATTCACTCTCTGTCCTAAACGGCTTGTTGGAGCTCCTGCCCCCCCCCTCCCTGTGAGCCCAGTGGCCGTCTGCGAGACAGCGAGACACAGCCCGAAACCAGCCCGAGCACACACCCGCAGCCTGGCTGGGAGTTTGTGTGTGTGCTCACACACCCGACTCACAGCCTCGCCGCGTCCCGCCGTCTCAGGCTGAGAAATCTGCGGAGCTGCAGCTGAGAAAAGATTGTGTGTGTGGTGTGTGTGTGTGTGTGTGTGTGTGTGTGTGTGTGTGTGTGCGGAGCCGTTACGTTAAGTCTGCGGATTGGTCCACCGTTACGTCACTGTACCCAAGAAGTAAACAATGGAAAAAGAGAAATGTCCAACGAGGCGTTCTGGGGCAGCATAGACAGGTCTTCTCTGTGCTACAGGGTGTACTTTGAGGGTTTGTGACTCTGCAGACCGTTTACATGCAGAAAAAGCTACATAACAACAAGGGGACGGGTAATAACCGGAAAAGCATGACATGTGACCTTTAATGTGTAATTAATGTTGTGTTATATATTTTAAGTGTGTTGTTTAAATAGTTTTTGTTAATTTAACCCTTTCAAGTGTATATTAAAATGAAATCTATTATTATCTTTTTTCTCTCATAATTATTATAATTGTTCTAAAGGGGACCTATCATGCAAAATTCCCTTTTTGATGTCTTTTCTACATAAAGATGTGTCCCCGGTGTGTCGGGGAACTCACAAAGTATCAGAAAATAAAACCCTCTCTCTTTTCCTTCGTACCCAAATCTCTAAAAACGGGGGAACAACGGAGCTGATCCAGATTTGCGTCCGACATGACGTAATATCTGAAATGTGGACCCACGGCCCTATCAGAAACGTTGCTATCAGAAACAATGCCCGACTGTTTTGGACGTAATATGGTCGGTGTTTACATTAGCATCGCTAACACTCAGAGCTTACTGAGTGCTAACTGGAGAGCATGTGTGTGAAGAAGCAGGAAATAAAAAGGAACTCACCTTGTGGTATAACCGGCAAGAGAGAAAGCCTTTGAGCTCCAAACTGTTTCAGAAAGACTCCTTGATAATCCATGATATGGCGTTTCATCACGGCAGTATTTAGTTTAGACAGTAGCTGCCGGGTCCCGCATGAGCTCAGACCCCTCCTTTTTTATTTTTGTAAAGCTTTATACCCAGAATCAGCACTTTAGAAACAGGAAGTGAAATAGAGGGATATGAGGCGTGGCTAGAATGGGTGATCTGTTTGGTATTTTGAGCAAAACACTTCATAGACATGTTTTTCATATATTTGTATATATCTGAGACCTATGCTATTGCCTACAGATAGCATGATAGGTGACCTTTAAAATATTTTTTTGTCTATTTGTAAGGCATCATTTTTGGCAGGGGTGTGTTTTTTTTAGGAAGTGTAACATCAGCTTGGCACTAAGTACAAATAAATAAATAAATACAATATTTGCATTTGTTTCACATGAACACCACGTCGTTTTATGTCATCAAACTGGCATTTCAAGGGTTACAAATTATGAAAATAAATACATATTTGTTCATTTTGATCCAGACGGACTCTGGCTGATAGAATTAAGTCTGAAATCGGGAAAATAATATAATAGTCTGTCTTAGTAAAAAAACGTTTCTCAAAAACATTTTTTTGTTTGTCAATTAATTAATTAGTGAATAATATGAATATATAATAGTCTGTCTTTGTAAAATAATCTCTCTGTTTTTAAATATATATATTTTGTGAATAATATGAATATATAATTTATGGTAGTTTTTCCAAGCCGACGCATCTATCCTCTATCAGGGCGACTTCTTTCTACATGAGGGTTACATTTAAGAATAGAATATATCTTTATTGTCATCATACAAAGTACAACGAAATGTAATTTGGCAACTCTCACTGCAGCAAAAAATAGACACAAATAAATAAATAAGAATTAAAAATAGTTCTGGATTTGACGGAGCAGCATTTATGAACCCTACCTGGATCCTGGTCCATGTTTGCCTCCAGCTCGGCACCACAGAGTTCTTGTAACAGAACCGGTTGGACCCGGACACGACGGACTCTTCTCCGTCCTGGAGGTCCGTGATGGGAAGTCTGTTGATCCCTGAGACTGACAAACACAGACATGCAGGTTAAACAAAAACTGCATCACCCACTGCCTGTGTTTTAACATGCTCTTTTTTAACACGCTCATCGCGTCCAAATCGCGCACGTTCCGTGTTGTCCTGTAGCAGGCACCGCCGATGTCGGGGAAACGATCTTCAATACTCCGAGAAGAATCCCACCAGACTCCTTTGCCCCTCCAACAGAGGGATGTCCTTTTTCCTTTTCGTTATTTCAAGCGATAAAAACTCTCAATCTTCTCTCGAATTATTAATCTTTTTGGACGCCCTCGGCTCGAGTTCAGGGCGACCCGAGCTGAATAAGGACGTCAAATGACGGCAAGACGCCCCGCTGGCGGAAACTCGTTCCCCCGTCTTAGGATCGCCGGGTGAAGGAGGTTTAATCAAATGTAAAGCAAGAGGTTGATAGGTAACTTTATCGACTGTGTTTTTATTTATTTTTAAATCATATTTATTTAGATATAATGTCAGACAACTCTGATTTGTTTGTCTTTTTATATATTATTTTAGAAAAAATACTATTATAACTTTAAAATATAGAGCGATATTTACATGAAATATAGATATACCAAAAATAATTATAAAAATGCAAAAGTAATTATGTATTTGACAAATATTTTATCTGAAATGTTTTTTGTTTTTTTTATTAACACCGCTTTAAATCAAACTAACATTAATTATCCTAACTGTTACCCTGTAAACAACTTTATAACTTCGGTTTAAACTTCATTAAAAAGTGGTTAAAAGCAGTTTTCAGAGGCACATCCGGGATGGAAGCGTGTTTATTTAACACTAACTTAGTTATCAGACTGTAATATATTAAATAAGTGGAGTTGGCTCTGGTTAATGGAGTGATTAGGCCGGGACAAAGCCGTTATTGTGGGGAACTTCTCGGTGATTAACGGTCCGAGAACAGTCCTCTCAACGGAGGGGAAGTGTTGTGGGGCGAACCGCGGTTACACCTGTCGGCCACCGTACTTATCAGACACTCATATTTACCATGATCAGAGGGGAGAGAAGTACTCTGACCTGGTACTGCAGTAAAAGTAGAAGTACTCAGGTCTTATACTTGAGTAAAAGTATAAAAGTAATTATGTAGTTGACGAATATTTAATCTGAAATATGTTTTTTTAAATCAATGTATTTACTTTGGGTAATTTTGTATTACTTTATATGTCTACCCATGATGTGAGCTTTTATTAATAGAAAATATATAAAGTTCATATATGTTCTTGAATAATTAAAAGCCAAAGGAAACCAAAAAACTAACAATAAATCATGTTAAAATGAAGAACGTCCCACAGCAGGTTGTGTAATTAGCATTAGCTCAGAGGGCGGGGCGCCGGCTGTTGGTAAAGTTTACAGATTCCCTCTGAGCAAATCTACAACAGCTTAATCAATAAAGATGATAAACTAACTTAAATACCTCCCTTACATTGAGAAATACCCAGAAACCAGTCAGCAGTGAATCCCGCGTCAAGAGAAACTTCTGTAACTTTTATTTAACGGTTATTTAGTAGCTAACATGAGTTAGCATCACATCAGCACAGCTACTCTTTAAAACACGTTTTTATCAATATAATACCACAGTAAAACCTCTGTCAATAATGCCGAACATTGCTTCTCACCTGCATCCCGTTGTCCTGAGGTTTTGGGTGAATAGATGAGCAGCAAACACATAGAAATCATGAATAAAGACGTGAGACCGTTTTTCATTTTCATGCATCCCGCCATGATGGAAGAACCATATCCTCCTCACATGTTCGGTCCCGCCTCTTCCGGCTCCGGTAGCTTCTTTGAGTTACAGGCCGTTCAGCCAATCACAAGCGATGTTACTTACTCGCCGAGGCTTGTGGTTCGAGTAATACAAAAATAAATGCATAAATAAATGTATGAATACAAATATGAATAAATAAATACGGCAATAAATAACTAAATGAATAAATACATTTATATGAAAGTTGTCATACCTCCATACCTGTGTGTTGTGTGCATAAAGGTACAAATTCAATCCAAATCACAACAAGATCTATAGTTGGGTGATCATTATTTTGAATAAACACACTGGTGGTCCAGAGGTTCTTCATGCAGGTGCTCGAGATGCAGGTGCTTTAGGTTCAACACCCAGTGGCGGGACATCTTTTGTCTTCTGCTATGCTGATGTCAATAAATATGGAGAAATTGTCCCCACCACGGAATCTAACAAAGTGATGCCCATGGTAATGATAATGAAAACCTTCACAGATCAGTAGAAAGCATCGATTGATTAATAATGGGGATTTAATGCGTTGCTCAAAGGTTACAGTTACATGCAAAAACCCATCACAACAGTGCTGCGGTCATTTCATATACTTCAAGTGCTTTTATGAGTATCTTAGATTATTAATTTGAATACTGCAAATACTAATTTGTTGTAAGAGTAACTTCTTTAAAGTGTGGTCTTCCAGTTCCACCCTGTCTCCCTCTGCTTTACGGTAAGGACAAGGAAGAGGGAGAAAACCTAACAGTGTCATAATAAATAAATGCATAAATACAGGGAAAAAACAGAAATAAATAATGTATAAATAAATACAGGAATAAATAAACACTAGAAAAAATAAATAAATGTATAAATAAAAATATATAAGTTGAGAACACACATATCTTTAATGTATTTTTACATTTATTTTGATAATATTAATATATTAATGTCTGTGCGTGTTTCACAAGCTCTGCTTGGTCGCCTTGTATTCTGTGGATACAACAACATTTATAACAAATTAATTTTCAATTGCTCTGATGCTACATGTCAGATATTCAGATCATTTACGCACTTGTAACATACTTTTACAAAAGAGATAACTGGTTAAGTGTGGCCTCAGTCTGAAGCAGGGTTGTGATCCTTTCTGGCAGATTGTGGTCTAATGCCTGGCTACCCGCACTGATTCCAATGAAGGAGCATTCCTGTCTAGCCCAAGCAGCAAATTGACAACTCATTTGTTTAAGTTATTAATCCTTGAAGTTATTCATAAATTAGGGCGTTGACACCTTGAGTGACAGATCAGTGCAGTGACTGCTACTCTTAGCGTTCTGTCTCTCTGCTAGCTGTTAGCTGCTTATTAATAGCAGTATTATTATCTTTTTTTTTTTCTTTTTTTTTTTTATTGTATTATTATATTTATTTTTGTATTATTTTGTATTTAATTTTATTATTATTTTTAATTTGTTATTATATTTATTTTTGTATTATTTTTAATTTAATTTTAAAAGATCTGAGTAGTTCTCCTTTTCCAGATCTGAGTACTTCTACTTTTACTCAAGTACAAGATCTGAGTACTTCTACTTTTACTCAAGTACAAGATCTGAGTACTTCTGCTTTAACTACAAGATCTGAGTACTTCTACTTTTACTCAAGTACAAAATCTGAGTACTTCTACTTTTACTGAAGTACAAGATCTGAGTACTTCTACTTTTACTGAAGTACTAGATCTGAGTGCTTCTACTTTTACTGAAGTACAAGATCTGAGTGCTTCTACTTTTACTGAAGTACTAGATCTGAGTACTTCTACTTTTACTGAAGTACTAGATCTGAGTGCTCTACTTTTACAGAAGTACTAGATCTGAGTACTTCTCCCCTCTGTGTTACTAACAGCTGGTGTCACAGCAGCAGCTGATGGTAACCCGAGCAGCTGTAGTGTGTTTTTGGTGGAGTGAGTAAATACGACAGAGATATGGAGGCGGCTCCAGGATAAGCTTCACTTGTAAATAAAGTTGACATTTGGATCAGTCCTATAACAACTCAGCTGGGCGTAGAGACAGTAATAAATCATTAGGTTCCTGAAACCTAAATGACAACTGTTTGATATGTGGCTGTGAAAAACATCTCTTAGTTTCCCAGCGCTGTTTGTTTTGTGTTAAATAAAAACAGATATCAAACTAAGTATTATTGTTTTCTCTTGGGAGTGAAACATACAGTTGGAAGACAAATGTTTTTTGGAAAATAGACAGATATATTGACGGATAAAATAAATAAAACAGATTAAGGTTTACACGTAAGGTACGTTTTTATTTATATAGCACAATTCAACACAAGTAAAGTAAAGTGCTTTACAACAAATTAACAACAGAATCACATTATAGGTGAAATACTGTATGAGGACAAAGTGCATTTAATCCAGGCTTGTTTGTGATATAAAGTAATGCTCTGTTGATTTAAAGTCAATAAAGGTTTGTTGGATCCTGGAGAGTTTGCTGTGTGTGAACATCGTGACGCTTTTATTGCACATTCATGGTGGTTAGAGCTTACAGGAAGTCATCTGGTCACAAATACGTGACAAAGAAACACCACACAACCCATTTTCATTAACCATTCAGGGGAACGTTTATTTCAATTTAAAGAATTGTGAGATTAAAGTCAGAATTCTGGAGGAAAAGTAAAAATTCTGAAAAATAGTCTTAATTTTAAGAAAATTGTAATATGTCTGGGAACAAAAACATAGTTAAAAGAAGTCATCATTTTTAAAAAAACGTCATAATTCTGGAAAAAACGTCATTATTGTGAAAAAAAAGTCATTATTATGAAAAAAAGTCGTAATTCTGAAAATAAAAAGTCATAATTATGAAAAAAAGTCATACAAAAATATAAAAGTCAGATATTTTTTGTCTTGCTCTATTTCCCCCCCTGAAAATTGGTATTGTCACATCCCAGAATGTATTTCTCATGTGACCCTAAACTAATAATCCTCTTCCGTTGAAGTCGTCGGAGTATATTTTGGTGAGGTGTTTATTTACCGAGCAGTCCCTGAACGCAGCACAGAGTATAAAAAGAGCGGTTTTTCCCGGAGGAGGAACAAACGGCTGAAGTTACTCCGAAATTAACAATTCTCCGTCTCTCATCAGAGGATTTTAACAACTTCTCCTGAAAGGTAAACCTCAACAACACCGCTTTGAATCAAACTAACATTAATTATCCTAACTGTTACCCTGTAAACAACTTTATAACTTCGGTTTAAACTTCATTAAGAAGTGGTTAAAAGCAGTTTTCAGAGGCACATCCGGGATGGAAACGTGTTTATTTAACACTAACTTAGTTATCAGACTGTAATATATTACATAAGTGGAGTTGGCTCTGGTTAATGGAGTGATTAGGCCGGGACAAAGCCGTTATTGTGGGGAACTTCTCGGTGATTAACGGTCCGAGAACAGTCCTCTCAACGGAGGGGAAGTGTTGTGGGGCGAACCGCGGTTACACCTGTCGGCCACCGTACTTATCAGACACTCATTTACGATGCCCGTTTCTCGTCGAGTACACCTGCTTCAGAGCCACTATTTCAAGTATACTACGTCATCGAGTGGCGCAGAATGCTGTGCATTTAACATGCATTTAAACAGTCCTTCGGCGCCACTCGATGACGTAGTATACTTGAAATAGTGGCTCTGCAGCAGGTTTACTCGACAATTGAGAAACGGCCCATAGCCGCTTTCACACCAAGTACTTTGCTGTACTTAGTGCCTGGCACTTAGTACCCCCATGGCACTAAGTACAGATCGGGTTCACACCGGAATAAATTATACTCGGAAGGCTTCAGGAGAAGCTGCTGGGACTCCCAGCCGGTTCTCTTGAAGCCTTCCGAGTAAATTACATTACATGTTACTTTTTAGACGCTTTTATCCAAAACGACTTACATACTCAATACTGTGGACAATCCCCACAGGAGCAATTTGGGGTGAAGTGTCTCAGGGAGACAACGACATGCTGACTGCAGTGGGGTTTGAACCTGTGCTCCCCTGATCCGAACACCAATGCACTACCCACTGCGCCACACCTAAATCGCCAGAACGCCGACACCTCCTCATCTCCACCGCTCACAAGTTATTCTCTCTCCGTTGGTGCGCGGGGCTAATGCTAATGCTAATAATGCTAATGCCAGCAAATACACAAAACCTTTCAGAGTTTTACGGGGCATGGTTTGCAATTCGCCCAGCCAATCGAAATTGGTACTTTTCCTCCCCAGGATAGTCCCACCTCTCTAGCAGGCACTAAAAATGGGGGTAAAAGTTCCCGGCACTAAGTTCTCTATTTGGTATGAACGCAAAATAAAAGATACTAACGGAACTAAACGGGAAAAGTACGGGGATCTATTTATTTTTTAGCTTAATTTTTCGCGCTCACATGGGCTGTTCTGCCTTAAAATAGATATATACATTTTTTTCATGGTTTGATTTGAATATATTTATTTACATGTATTTTATTTATTTTCTATGTATTTTTTCACATATTTATTTTAATTTATGATTTTTTTTTTTCATATAGTTTTTTTACTTAATTTTTTCACATATTTATTTATTTGTGTTTGTTATTTTTCCACATATTTATTTGTATCTTTAAAAGATTTTTTAAAGATTTGTGGTCAGAGTACGCTCACCATCCGATGACTCATCTCTTCCACGCTGCTGACGAAATGAATGCACTTTTATAATCACAGTTATATATATATATATATTTGTTTTATTCCAGAAGCAGATCCTGAGCAGCCATGGGAGTCGAGGGAGGAATGAAATGCGTCAAGTTCCTGCTTTTCTTCTTTAACTTCATCTTCTGGGTGAGTGAGCGTAAAGTGGCCAAAAGGTGGATGTGGACGTCTCCTGAAACATCACGGCAAACTGCTGCTATTTACTCAATTCTATTTCAACATTTGAAGGCATTACTCATTACTCATTACTCATTTTGACTGTTTTAAAACATTACATCAAATCATTTAATTTAAAGAAATATGTCAATAGGTTAATATTAATATTTCTCCCCTCACGTTTAGTTTGCATCTTAAAACATATTTGGGGGACAAAACAAGACATTTATTGGGGGGTGTGTGTGTGTGTGTATGTATACTTGTGGGGACCTAGATCTGTTTACACAGTCACGTGTGGGGACTCGCCTCCCTTATGGGGACAAAATGGAGGTCCCCATAAGGGGAATCATTAATTTTAGGGTGAAGACTTGTTTAGGGTAAGGTTAGGGTTAAGGGTAAGGGTAAGGGTTAAGGGTTAGGCATGTGTTGGTTAAGGTTAGGATAAGTCTCCAGGAAATGCATGTAAGTCAATGTAATGTCCCCTGAAGTGGTGTGTGTGAATAACATGTCTTCCCCTCGCGTTAGTTTGTTCTGCTGTAATTAACTGATGGTGTTTAGAAACTTTTTGGGGACAAAGCGAGACATTTGAAGACGTTTATCTGGCATTTTCACTTTTTTGTTATTATTGAATTCCGAAATTAACCCAAAAATTGTAAAAAGGTAACATTTGTGACTGTTTTTCAACCTATTTTGAGAATCTTTTTAGGCATTTTACTGTATAGAAATCGTTAACTACGCAGGGAGAAGCCTTGCAAAGTGACCGAGTAATGACAATAAACATAATCCAGATTCTGAGCAGCTTTTTTTTATGATAAGATGTCAGAAAATGCTGTTTTTAGCTCCTGAAATTTAAAGATTTGTGTCTTTTTTCAGCTTCACATCATATTTTTGGATTGTTGTTCGGAATAAAGAAGACATTTTTAGGATGTTAGGAAACTTTCTCACATTTTAGAGACCCGTAGTCGATAACAGAACATCATTGTTGGCTGTAGAGCTGCAACGATTAGTCTAATTGAAGAAAATATCAAGTTGACTATTGTGATAATCGATATATCATTTAAGTCGTTTTTCCATACGTAAAATGTCAGAAATGTAATATCACATTAAAGTGAATATCTTTGGACATTTAAAGACTACACCTTGGACTTTGAGGACATTTTATAGAGCAAATGATTAATGAAGGCGGTTGGAGTTGTGCGAACTCCCTGACTGTAGCGGACAAATTCAGTTTGAATGTGGATGTCCTGATTTGAGTATAATAATGAATGCGTTAATGCACTTTCCAGCCTCTCAAATCTGTCGTTTTGCTGCTTCTCTCTGTTTTATATCACGTTAAAGTGAACTTCTTTGGACCTTTGAGGAACCTGAATAAACATTTTGTAGAGCATGTATGTAATAACCCTTAGTTGGAATGTGCAGAAATCCTTTAAAGTATCACAAAAATGCAGTTTTAATGTGGATTTTAGTAATAAATCATGCATTAATGTCTCAATGCTGCTTCCAGCCGCCCAAATATGAACATTTCCTGCTTTTCTCTGAGTTATATCACATTAAAGTGAATATCTCTGGACATTCAAACACATCATCCTAGAATTGAATGAGCTGGGATGGACATGTCTTTCTATATTATCTTCCATTTTTCATGAAATAATCAGCCCTGAAAGGCAGCTTGTGTTTGCATCAAACAGGAAGTGAAGCGTTGTTATTTTGTCGGCTGTTATCGGCTCATCTTATCTCTTCAGGCAGCCACACTGCGGTGTTTCTGAGTGTCTCTCTGCGGTGTTTCTCATTCTCTAACCACCTCGTGACTTCGGGCTCGCTGCTGGTGATCCACTTTAAGCGTGACATCATGAAATCATGTGTGAAATCAGCTGATGGTGAACACACACACACACCCACTGACTCGTATATCCTCCACACACTGACTCACCCCCCCCCGATCACATGATGCACCACAAAGTTTGTTTAATATTGCTGCTCGAGGAGGATATTGGTCTCAGATATCCCGGATTATGTTCCTGGTTGTGGTTGTGGTGTGTGTGTGTGTGTGTGGTTGTGTGTGTGTGTGTGTGGTTGTGTGTGTGTGGTTGTGTGTGTGTGTGGTTGTGTGTGTGTGTGTGTGTGTGTGTGTTGTGTGTGTGTGTGTGTGTGTGTGTGTGTGTGTGTGTGTGTGTGTGGTGTGTGTGTGTTGTGTGTGGTGTGTGTGTTTGTGTGTGTGTGTGTGTGTGTGTGTGGGTGTGTGTGTGTGTGTGTGTGTGTGTGTGTGTGTGTGTGTGTGTGTGTGTGTGTGTGTGTGTGTGTGTGTGTTGGAGTGTGTGTGTGTGTGTGTGTGTGTGTGTGTGTGTGTGGAGTGTGTGTGTGTGTGTGTGCTGAGAGTGAAACACAGCAGGAAGTCTCCGAGATAACAACACTTTATTTAATCTGCAGAATTTTTTCATTTTCGATACGGCTCGTTTGCTTGTCAGTAAACTGAGGCGCTTTAAAAGCTTGGACCAAAACGTACTTAATGCGTAAATAAGGTGACATTTCTCCCCTAACATTCAGTCTGTTAGTTTTGTTAATACACTGAGAATCTTCAGTATTTCTCGGGGACGAAACACGACACTTTCAGACGTAACTCCGGCCTTTCAGATATTATATTTCCTTTCATAGATCCACTCGTGATGTTCCTTCCCTCACGTTTATTGTTGTAGTTTGAATGATTTTTGGGACACTTTAAAACATTCAAAGAAGTTTTTTTGAATGTGTTTTACTGACATCTTTTACATGTGAAGCTTCTGCGTGTGTTTTCTCAGCCGACTGTCAGAAGATACTCAGTTCATTACAACACAGCTGCGTAGAAGAAATCAATTAATGTTTGAGCTCTAAACTAATGAAGGTCAAGCTAAAGAAAACATTATATTAATAATATATAAGGTTACAACTACATTATAGTGTCTTATTAGACATGTTATACTACATAGTAACATCTAGAAGTGAACATCCGGGTTATTGTTATCCCTTTATTCACTTCTCCTTTATTCCTCTGTTTGCTCTGAGTACACTCCGTTCTGTTTTCCTACAGAGGCCATTAGCGCCTCTTTGACTCAGATCCAATATTTACTCTGGTGTTTCCACACACACACACACACACACACACACACACACGTCTGATCACTCTGAAGGAGCAGCAGGACCTGTGTACCTGCAGCTTTAGTGTATTAACAGAGTCTCCAGTATTAATCCCTTCTATAGGTCACAGATTAAACTCATAAATAAATAGTTAAATCTTTCATGACGGCAATAAGATGATTTAATATCTCAATCCTGTTCCTCTTCCTGCACAGAGCTGTTTGTTTTAGCACACTGTATATATAATACGATTATGAAGGAGTCAATAAATGATCATAAAAGATTACACAAGCATTATTATGGCTTTATATGTCTCTGTGGCGCTGCACTGAATATCTGGAGGCAGCGTTCACACCGCTTTGAATGCTTCTTCATCTTCATTTGTTGCACGTCAGTTTGTTTGTAGCCTCAGATAGGCCGTCCACCAAACTGTTTGCTCTCAGCCTCCCTGCTCACAGACAGGCGGCACACCTGTTTGACCAGCAGCACCAACAATAACATTATTACAAGTGTTCCTTTACAGATGCAGCCCTGTATGGGCTCAGAACAGTCTCATAATACACACATGCACACAGAAGGATCCACACTTGTGTTTTTCAATGCACACACAAATGTGTTCCGTTTCATATTCATGTAAATAAAATCCAAACACAGAAAAGTTCTACATGTGTGTTTTTGATCCTCACACATTTGTTTTCCGTTTGAAACCTCTGCGCCTGCAAACACAACCCGCTCTCTGCACGGATCGCTGTGTGGGTGTTTTGAGACTCCCCTGACGGTCACCCGATTCGTACTTGTAATTTCTTCTATCTATAGCCAATCAGATGTCTCCTTCATTCTAAGCCAATCACATGAGCGCGCCCCCACGAGGGTATGATTTCTTGCGTTCATGACGTAGCGCTTCATGTACGCATTTTGTGCTGTCCGGAGCTGACAGGTCCGTAGAGCCGGCCTGCAGGCGCCAGTCTCAGGACCGAAGGACCGTAGTATAGTCGTCTTTATTTTTACGGTATTATTATTCGATAAATAGTGTGTGTGTGTGTGTGTGTGTGTGTGTGTGTGTGTGTGTGTGTGTGTGTGTGTGTGTGTGTGTGTGTGTGTGTGTGTGTGTGTGTGGTGTGTGTGTGTGTGTGTGTGTGGTGTGTGTGTGTGTGTGTGTGTGTGTGTGTGTGTGTGTGTGTGTGTGGTGTGTGTGTGTGTGTGTGTGTGTGTGGTGTGTGTGTGTGTGTGTGTGTGTGGGTGTGTGTGTGTGTGTGTGTGTGTGTGTGTGTGTGTGTGTGTGTGGTGTGGTGTGTGTGTGTGTGTGTGTGGGTGTGTGTGTGTGTGTGTGTGTGTGTGTGTGTGTGTGTGTGTGTGTGTGTGTGTGTGTGTGTGTGTGTGTGTGTGTGTGTGTGTGTGTTGTGTGTGTGTGGTGTGTGTGTGTGTGTGTGTGTGTGTGTGTGTGTGTGTGTGTGTGTGTGTGTGTGTGTGTGTGTGTGTGTGTGTGTGTGTGTGTGTGTGTGTGTGTGTGTGTGTGTGTGTGTGTGTGTGTGTGTGTGTGTGTGTGTGTGTGTGTGTGTGTGTGTTCTCTCTCCATGGATGGATATTAAGAACGTCAGCTCCGGCGTCCGGACAGCGTAAAATGCGTAAATGAAGCGCTACGTCACAAACGCAAGAAATCCTTCCCTCGTGGGGGCGCGCTCATGTGATTGGCTTAGACTGGAGGAGACATCTGATTGGCTATAGATAAAGAAATTACAAGTACGAATCGGGTGACCGTCAGGGGAGTCTCAAAAACCCACACACGAATGCACAGCGATCCGTGCACAGAGAGGTTTTATACGGAAAACAAATATGTGAGGATCAAAAACACACATGTAGAACTTTTTTCTGTGTTCGGATTTTATTTACATGTTTATGAAACGGAACACATTTGTGTGTGCATTGAAAACACATTAATCCTTCTGTGTGTATTATGAGACTGTTCTGAGCCCATGGCCCTGGCCCTCTTCCCACTTCCTGCTCTAGCTGCAGTGTTATTATTACAGATCATACTCAGATACAGGTGACCAATCAGCATCCTCTCAGTGATGCAGGAGGTCATGTGACAGTAACAGCTGATATGAGGACATTTTCATATCTTGTGTAGAGTGTTGTGGTGAAGAAGCTCTGACATGAGGAGCTACGAGAAGAACCAGAACATATGAGACTGAAGACTGAAGCTCATGAGGACACTTCAGAATAACTCTGTGACAGGAGACAGAGTAGAAGTACTCAGATACTGTACTCGAGTAACAGGAGAAGTACTCAGATCTTGACCTTGAGTAAAATTAGAAGTACTCAGATCTTGTACTTGAGTAACAGTAGAAGTAACAGAGTGTAGGAATACTCTGTTACAGTAAAAGTCCTGCATTCAAAATGTTCCTCAAGTAGAAAAAGTTCGCCCATATTTATTGACACATGATTGATAGCTCCTGCAGCTTACAAAAGGCAGAACTCATTCACACATTGTCCGTGTCCGCCATTGTTGTTTGCGACCGCTTTACGTTTCCTTCTTTGTCATGTGTGAGTAGGGATGGGTACCGAGCCCCCGGGGCGGAATTATTAAAGACCGTGGTACCGTTAAGCTCCGACGTTATCGGTACTGGAGACATTTAAAAAATATATGTCATATGTATTATTGCTACACAAACATTATATTGCAGTTTTAGTGTCGCCTACTCCGTTTCTAACACGCACAAAGACTGCAAAATGCGTCTATGATGTATTTTCTATCTTTCCAATCCAGACGAGAGATCTTTCTCTCCCCCGTCTGTTAGGGGGCGGGGCAGTTCACACACACACACACACACACACACACACACACACACACACACACACACACACACACACACACACAGCGGAGATGGCAGAGAGAACTAAGCGCTCCGAGGTGTGGTTAAACCTTACCCGTCTCGATGTGGACAATGCTCGTTGCCAAAAGTGCAATACGAGTTTAGCATGTAAGGGCGGTAACACGAGCAATTTGTTTAAACAACACATTATGTTCCGGTTCCACCACAACCTCAATCTTCCTCCAGAAGAACCTTAAAGTGCCAGTGAAGTGCATTTTTTTGCGCCAAAGTGAAATGGCAGTTTCATTTCTTACATATAATTGTACCTGTTCATGGCTAAAATAATTTTTTAGGAAGTGCGAGGGACGAGATAAACATCGCAAATTTTTCAGAGTCTGAGCCTACCGCTGCTGCAGACGATAGCGGCTGTGACGTCACAAGATGGGCCCAGTTGTGATTGTTAACATGGCGGAGCCTTCGGAAAGTGATACTGGTGCGAGAGAAATGAGTGATTTTGACAGCTTTTCGGACAGGATAGATGAGGAAAGTGGCCATGGAAGTCATTTAGTTGAGGACAATATTTTGTCATAGATCTAGAGTAGATCTACACACAGGATTGGCCGTCACCTGATCATACATTCATTCATCTGTTCATAGCATGATGCAACATTCATGTTCACATGCAGTGTTGTGCTAGTTACTGAAAACCAGTAACTAGTTACAATTACTAGTTACTTCACTACTTACACCAAAAAGTAATGCGTTACTGTGAAAAGTAACTTCTTAGTTACTTAGAAAAGGGCACCCATTAATGCCCTTATACTGTAGCCTTCATTTCAGTACTGTTATTGCATCGGAGAATAATACACCTGTTGATCAACTTGACATGCATTTGCATCACTGAACTCTGCTAAGCAATGTGGTCTATACAAACACAAACACAAAGATATGTTTCAAAGTGCCAATCCAGCCGCTGTTGCTTAGGTGGAGGTGGAATGGCGTCGGATGAGTCTGGGTCTGTGGTCTTGCTACTAGCTTCGCTACTAGCTTCGTCCCAGCATTTTTTCTGCAGATGTTTCAACAGATTTTAATTGCTGTTTTGGGCAGTCGATAGGATCTTTGACCCGCCAAGACACAACTTACATTTAACTAAAACGTTCTTTTCTTTGTGCTCGACAAAAGTGAAATAGTGAGAATATCTCCAGGCGGAGAAACTCGACTTGAGCTCTGCCGCCGCCATGACAGTCTTGTTAGTTAACACAAACACAGTGGCGTTTATTTTTCATAAACAATCTACGAATCTACGAAACAATGACACCAGCCACTCACCTTCATCTTTTGGGAACAGAAACATCGCCACTTCGGCAGACTTCACATTACCACAGCCAGCGGCAATGCATCGCTTCCCGTGTGTTTTTCCTCCCTTTTTCGTCACTGTCGCCTCCATTGTCAGCTTTTCTCGATTGGCAATCACTTCCAGTCGACTGCGAAACACTTTCCAATCAAATACTCGCTCAAAAACGTTGGTAAATTCGACTTTGAAATAGAGACAAAATGAATGGTGGTGAATGTAAACACTTCGGCTTGGCCCATCTTGTGACGTCACGCAGTAGATCGCAAGCCACGCCCCACGAAGGCGGAGGTCGACTGCGAATTTCCCAGCGGAAAATTCAAACTCGTCAAATTCGTTGCTATTCCAACATCTTTGATATGGGTTCCAATGGACAATTTTGGTCATTACTATACGTATTAGCATAAAAGATCATGCACCGTCGCACACTTCAGTGGGTCTTTAAGACCTTTTGCAGTAACCCAGATTCTTGTATGTTTTATGTTGATATTTAATCATATTTAAAATAGGTGCAGCATGCACAAAGTATAGCTATGGACAAGTGAAAAATGTATTCGGACAAGTAAATTGCCAAACTCATTTTACTCTCTAAACACTTTTTCTTACACTGAACTTTGTGTACTGCAGGGTAGCTGGTGATTTACTCCAGGTGGAACTAAAGTCTGATGCAACACTTGATTAGATTTCACATCATTCATCCACATCTGTGAAGTAACTAAAGGTATTAAATACATGTAGTGGAGTAAAAGTACACCATGTACCTCTGAACTGTAGTGGAGTAGACGTACAAAGTAGCATACGATGGAATTACTCAATATTGTACTTAAGAACTTGAGTAATGTACTTCGTTCCTTCCCCACCTCCTGGTCTCTGTTTCGTTGACTGTTATCTGATCGTTTCTCAGGAAGCTGTCTCAACTTCCTCCGTCTGTTTCTCGTTAGTGCTTCATCACTTAGTGACTCCGTGTGAGGAGGAGGGGTTTCTTTGAATTCACTTTATATATAATGTGACATTTGTTCATAGTGTTAATGTAATCCATTTGCTCAGAGAAACACGTCTGACTGAACTGTATTACGTTCAGTTCCTCATGAAACCCTTTTATTGTTGCCAGACATCCCAACCTGATTGAGTGAAATTCTTCCCTCTTCTCTCTCATTCAAAACAGATGTAATTGTATTTAAATGTCCCGTTGTGGTGTTCCTTCTGCACGTTGCCTCGATGCTTTAACACGTTTCTTTAAATGTGATATTCTAAGTATACCTGTATATGTCCCCCAGCTGTGCGGCCTGGCTCTGGTGGTGGTGGGGGTCCTGATGCAGGTGAAACTCCACAACACTCTGAATATCAAAGACCCTTCGGCCTCCGGAGCGCCCATCGTCGTCATCATCGTCGGCGTCATCATCTTCTTCATCGCCTTCTTCGGCTGCTGCGGCGCCTGGAAGGAGCACTACTGCATGGTCACCACGGTAATACCAACAACAACAACAACGATAATAATAATGCATATTTATTTGTGCAGCTCTTTTTTTATACTTTATATTGTGTCTAAAGCGCTTCAAGAGTGTTTTATTGTCAGAAGCAGAGAGGGCAGAAGTACACATCCTTTACTCAAGTAGAAGTACACACATCCTTTCCTCAAGTAGAAGTACACACATCCTTTCCTCAAGTAGAAGTACACATCCTTTCCTCAAGTAGAAGTACACATCCTTTCCTCAAGTAGAAGTACACACTCCTTTACTCAAGTAGAAGTACACACATCCTTTACTCAAGTAGAAGTACACACATCCTTTACTCAAGTAGAAGTACACATCCTTTCCTCAAGTAGAAGTACACACATCCTTTCCTCAAGTAGAAGTACACACATCCTTTCCTCAAGTAGAAGTACACATCCTTTCCTCAAGTAGAAGTACACACATCCTTTACTCAAGTAGAAGTACACACATCCTTTCCTCAAGTAGAAGTACACGCATCCTTTACTCAAGTAGAAGTACACGCATCCTTTCCTCAAGTAGAAGTACACATCCTTTCCTCAAGTAGAAGTACACATCCTTTCCTCAAGTAGAAGTACACATCCTTTACTCAAGTAAAGTACACCAGTTACTAGAAGCAGTATCCTACACATCAAGTAGAAGTACACTCCTTACTCAGGTAGAAGTACACAATCCTTTCCTCAAGTAGAAGTACACATCCTTTCCTCAAGTAGAAGTACACATCCTTTCCTCAAGTAGAAGTACAATCCTTTCCTCAAGTAGAAGTACACATCCTTTCCTCAAGTAAAGTACACATCCTTTCCTCAAGTAGAAGTACACATCCTTTACTCAGTAGAAGTACACATCCTTTACTCAAGTAGAAGTACACACATCCTTTCTCAAGTAGAAGTACACATCCTTTCCTCAAGTAGAAGTACACATCCTTTCCTCAAGTAGAAGTACACATCCTTTCCTCAAGTAGAAGTACACATCCTTTCCTCAAGTAGAAGTACACATCCTTTACTCAAGTAGAAGTACACATCCTTTTCCCAAGTAGAAGTACACATCCTTACTCAAGTAGAAGTACACATCCTTTACTCAAGTAGAATACATCCTTTACTCAAGTAGAAGTACACATCCTTTACTCAAGTAGAAAGTACAGATACTCGTGTTTAAAGATACTCTGGTAGAAGTAGAAGTACTGACTAACTTCTTTACTCAAGTCAAAGTAAAGAGGCTTTGAAATGTACTTCAGTAAAAAGTACCCATAACTAGCAGCTGTTTTAAAGAGTACCTGACCTCCCTTTATATTAATAGAACAATAATGTCATTGTTAGCTAATGAATGTTTCCATGCTGAACAACGGCAACATGACAACGTTTTCATTGGTCCCTCTTCTTTAGAGAAGACCAGGAAATGATGGATACACGGATCGTGTTCAAATCAATAGGCACGCAATGACTCTAAATAAATAATGATCACGCCACCAAACACACATTCAGACTAAAGGAACCAGCCTGTTTGGAACATGGAAGAAGTAGAAAGTACAGGTGTTCAAAACTGAGTGATGCAGAGGTCCGTATGTTCTCTGGAAACAGTTACAGTTACAGTACAGATATTTGGGTTCAACATGGAAGAAGTCAAAGTAAAACCTTGTCAGAAAAATAAGTAGAGGAGTAAAGTACTGATACCAGAAACATGTACTTAAGGAAGTATTTGTACTCCACTACTTCCCACGTCTAAGAGAGTTTATAGATTTGTTATCTTCACGGCCTACTGTATATTTTCAACTTTTTAATGCTGCTTTAATTCTATTTTGTGATGTTTAAAAATCTAGTATTGTTTATTTCTACTCTTTAATTTCTACTTATGTGCAATGCCTTGTTTTGTTTGTTGTTTTTTATGCAGCTTCAATGCAAAAATGTCCCAATTTGGGATCAATAAAGTACCTCTTATATCTGTATCTGATACACCAGGTGCTTTTGTTCCTCGGTTCCCAGGAGGATGTCTATGTTTCTGTTCTGTGACGCTGCCAGGACTCTCTTAGTGTCACGGAGAGATAAAGCTCATCACACAGAGATCAGTCTAAATGTTCAGATTCATAAATCCGTTGAACTCTAAACGTCTCTCTCCCGTCTCCAGTTTGCCGTCCTCGTCTTCATGATCATCATCATCGAGGTCGCAGCCGCCATCGCTGGATACGTGTACAGGAAAAAAGTGAGTGTCTGCTTCCTGTTGTGGGATAAAAGCAGGTGTTTAAAAGGGGGAACATATTGCAGATGGTGTTAGCTGTAATGAGTACCAGAATAACTGAATTCTGTGCCTTAAAATGTGTCCGATCCGATGGAGTTTGACCTGCTGTCCCAGAAATAAGTGTCTCTCCTGAGGACACAATGGATCTACATGTTTAGCTATATCTCAATATGAGTTAGAGCAATATTTAGCTCAATATTTCCAAAGCTAAATACATGAATGAAGTATAGTGGAGCTGTGGTGATATCCAGGCCTACTGTCATTAATGTTTGTTTGGTAAAGATCCTATATATATATATTATATATATATATATATATATATTATATATCGTGAAGCATAACGCAGTCACAAATAATCTAAAGTGGTATTTGTTTCCTATTCATTCAGCCCTACTTGGTACGATACGTACACACACACACCTGTACACCCATTTAAACACGTACATAATCAAACAGACACACGTATACATATGCACACATCAATTGTGTGTGTGTGTGTCATAAGAAGCGCCTGACATTAAACATCACTATCATTGCAAAAACAACGTGTTTAAGACCCTCTCTAACGTACACTAGATCTGGGATTTAACTCTGTTTTTAAAGTGAGGATTGACCGGTGCTCAGGGAGAGTTTCAATCTAACGTCATCTAATCATGTGACCCTGTAGCTTTTGATTGAATGGACACAGTTCATATGAACTGTTCAGCATCTATTGGGTCAGATATGACGATGTCTTGAGGAAGAAGTGCAGTATCAAACAACGTAAAAATAAGGAAGTAAGGATGAGTGTTGACGTGCTGTTTGTCCCTCAGCTCTCCGTGGTGGTGGAGGACAGCCTGGCAGACATGATCCATGAGTACAAGAACAGCACTGAGGACTTCAGGAAGATGGTGGACAAACTGCAAGAGGACGTGAGTTTACAGAGTCGAATGTTTGCTGACCGCTCCCTTTCACAACATCCTGCTGCTCTGCTGACTCACCGCACAGACAACATGCTGCAATACAGGAAGGGACGTCCTGTTTCTGGGCTGGACCCTGAAGGCAGCATCTCCCTGGGCCAATGGGATCTCTCCATGTGATTCTGGATTATTTTAGAATAAATTAGATCACTAAATATTAGTTTCTTTCTATTTTAAACCAAACTTAATTATATTTTCTAATTAATATATTTTTAAAAAGTCAGACAAAATACAATACATCAGCTTTTTCTTTCTATTTGAAGCCTAATAATTAATATAAATAAAAAACTGGTAAAATATTGGTTTCTTTTAAGCCTAATTGATTTTAAAAAACGAACAAAATATATATAGTTTTGTAAAAATATTTTTTAATTATTATATTTTGTCCAATCATGAAACTCTGATATTGTGACCGTTATTAAATGTTTTTAACCTGTATTTCTTCGCCCTGCAGGGGAAGTGCTGCGGCTCCAACAGCTCCATGGACTGGAGGGCCTTCGGCCCCGACGGTGACTCTGTGCCGGACTCGTGTTGTGTGAAAGTCGTGTTGTTGTGTGGAGCCGGAGCCATGAGGAACTGCCACCGAAAGTGCACCAGACGGTAAACTGATGCACAGACTCATTACTTTAAGGGACCTATTGTTCAACATCCACTTCTCATGTCTCTCTACATCAACATGTGTCCCCTCTTCTTCATGTCTCTTCTACATCAACATGTGTCCCCTCTTCTTCATGTCTCTTCTACATCAACATGTGTCCCCTCTTCCTCATGTCTCTTCTACATCAACATGTGTCCCCTCTTCTTCATGTCTCTTCTACATCAACATGTGTCCCTCTCTTCATGTCTCTTCTACATCAACATGTGTCCCCTCTTCCCATGTCTCTTCTACATCAGCATGTGTCCCCTCTTCTTCATGTCTCTTCTACATCAACATGTGTCCCCCTTCTTCATGTCTCCTCTACATCAGCATGTGTCCCCTCTTCTCCATGTCTCTTCTACATCAACATGTGTCCCCTCTTCTTCATGTCTCGTCTACATCAACATGTGTCCCCTCTTCTTCATGTCTCTTCTACATCAACATGTGTCCCCTCTTCTTCATGTCTCTTCTACATCAACATGTGTCCCCTCTTCTTCATGTCTCTTCTACATCAACATGTGTCCCCTCTTCTTCATGTCTCTTCTACATCAACATGTGTCCCCTCTTCTCCATGTCTCTTCTACATCAACATGTGTCCCCTCTTCTTCATGTCTCTTCTACATCAACAGTGTCCCCTCTCTTCATGTCTCCTCTACATCAACATATGTCGTCTCCTTCATGTCTCCTCTACATCAACATGTGTCCCCTCTCTCCATGTCTCCTCTACATCAACATTGTCTCTCTTCTTCATGTCTCCTCTACATCAACATGTGTCGTCTCTTCTTCATGTCTCCTCTACATCAACATGTGTCCCCTCTTCTTCATGTCTCTTCTTCATCAACATGTGACCCTCTTCTCCATGTCTCCTCTACGTCAACATGTGTCCCCTCTTCTACATGTCTCTTCTACATCAACATGTGTCCCCTCTTCTTCATGTCTCCTCTACATCAACATGTGTCCCCTCTTCCTCATGTCTCTTCTACATCAACATGTGTCCCCTCTTCTTCATGTCTCTTCTTCATCAACATGTGTCCCCTCTTCTCCATGTCTCCTCTACATCAACATGTGTCCCCTCTTCTTCATGTCTCTTCTACATCAACATGTGTCCCCTCTTCTCCATGTCTCTTCTACATCAACATGTGTCCCCTCTTCTTCATGTCTCTTCTACATCAACATGTGTCCCCTCTTCTTCATGTCTCTTCTACATCAACATGTGTCCCCTCTTCTTCATGATCTCTTCTACATCAACATGTGTCCCCTCTTCCTCATGTCTCTTCTACATCAACATGTGCCCCTCTTCTTCATGTCTCTTCTACATCAACATGTGTCCCCTCTTCTTCACGTTCTTCTACATCAACATGTGTCCCCTCTTCTTCACGTCTCTTCTACATCAACATGTGTCCCCTCTTCTTCACGTCTCTTCTGCATCAACATGTGTCCCCTCTTCTTCATGTCTCTTCTGCATCAACATGTGTCCCCTCTTCTTCATGTCTCTTCTACATCAACATGTGTCCCCTCTTCTCCATGTCTCTTCTACATCAACATGTGTCCCCTCTTCTTCATGTCTCCTCTACATCAACATGTGTCCCCTCTTCTTCACGTCTCTTCTACATCAACATGTGTCCCCTCTTCTTCATGTCTCTTCTACATCAACATGTGTAAGACAGTATCATAGGGGACCTTTAATGCAGCATGAGCAGAAACGTCATGAAGCTCTCACAGTTACTCTCTAACATCAATAGTGTGAAGTAGAGCCGAACTGATATCAATGTTTGAGAGCTTTAAAATGATTTGTTTACTTCAGTGTTTCCGCCAGACCAGGGCTGAGAGGGCGTCCACCCCGAGAGCGGGGGGGGGTGCTTGAATTTTGACTCGAGCCGTCCCTTATAGATACTGTCTTGTTACGTTAGTGAGCCGGATCATTTGGCTCGGCTCTCTTAAAGCGCCGGCTGTTCCGGCTCCCAAGCGGCTCTTCATGTTCCCACAGTTTACCACGGAGACTCAGTTTCGCCGCTGCGAGGCTCTGGTGCTCGCAGCTCACGCGCGTGCTCCACTAGCACCGCTCATCGCGTCCAAATCGCGCACGTTCCGTGTTGTCCAGTAGCAGGCACCGCCGATGTCGGGGAAACGATCTTTAATACTCCGAAAAGAATCCCACCAGACTCCTTTGCCCCTCCAACAGAGGGATGTCCTTTTCGTTATTTCAAGAAATTAAGAGAGCCACATGAGTGGCTCTCTTAATTTAGATATGAGTTCTTAATGAACCCCCTGTGGTTATATTGTTCTGGTTGGCACATTCCCAAATCTGTGTTCTTTGGATAAACTACTCACATGGAGGCAATCCCAATGTGCAAAGTAAGAGAGTTTAGGCTCCAACTGTAAGAAGCAACACAAAATAAGGCTGGACTCGGAGGCACCTGGAGAGTATGTTCTACTTTTCAGATTACGAGTATCATTCCTCACACACACACACACACACACACACACACACACACACACACACACACACACACACACACACACACACCCACCATTATTTTGTGTAATAACTAAGCTTTATGGTCTGTATCTTGCAGTGGCGAACCGTGTCTATCACAACTGGACCTTCTGTAGACACACACACCCCCAGCCGCCGCCCCCCCCCCCTCGGCGTTATATAACAATTCCGCAACAACTTCATCTTCACCTGTTGCACTTGTCATTTCAACGTTAAAAACAATAAAACGGCATGAATTGCTTCGTGGCATTCATCTGGATCGTCTGTCTCTCTCCAGTGAACTACCCGGCCTTCGAGAGTACCCTGGAACCGAGGGAAACTCTGAAAGAACACGCCCATTGGCTACAAATCAATATATGATTGGTTGATCAAACTGTCAGTCCAAACGTACGCTCTCATTCAGTGCAACGGCCAGGGCATTCTATCAAGGATATAGAATACCTTGTTGAAGGATATTCTACCCAGAGACCCAGAACAAGATCTGATTGGTTGCTTTCTTTTCTAACACAAAACCACTGAAATGCGTAGTGCATGGTCCGAGAAGGACAAACAAATCAACGTAACACTGTAATATTACAGATCAACAACACAGATACCATTCTCATTTATTCATTTTATATACATTTTATTTATATAATTAAATCGATTTTTTGTTTTTATCTGAGTTCCAGGGTATTCTCTGAATACCTTGAAGGCCCTGACGGTTCGCCTCTGGTATTTTGTTGCTTTTATTAAACGTGGAAGGCAAGTTTGTCTCAACGTGAATATTGACTAATTCTCTAAATACTTAATTAACAGATAAAAGTTGGTTAATGTGCATTTATGCTAATATTTCACGCGCATCTCTGGGTGTGTCTGGTTTACAGAGGAAGTCGACCAGCTGTTTATGAGTTCCTGTTTCCCTACAGCGACTCTCTGGTCATATTTCTTCTTCTGTGGTTTCAGGGCTGCCATGACGTGTTGGTGAAGCTTCTGCAGGACAATCTGCTGTGGGTGATCGTCGGAGCGCTCGTTATCGCCGCCCTGCAGGTAACACTCCTCACAGGACAGAATATATATAATCTGAACATACACTGAGCCGTCCCACGACTACAAAGAGACGCATGCAAACCAGGAAGAGAGACACGACATGGCAACAAAGAGACGCATGCAAACCAGGAAGAGATGCAAAATGACCACAATCAACATAAAACAACTGTAAATACACAAACATGATCAGAGACAAACATAGACTGCAGAGAGACACAAACTACAGACAGGTACAAACCAGGAAGAGACCTAAAATCATTACAAAGAAACGCCAAACAACCAAAAAGACCTCAATGAAATTCAAAATGACTGCAAGGAGACAAAACATATCTTTAAACTAACTAATAAAAAGACATATAAGGACTAAATAGAGACTCAAAATGACCACAAATAAACATCGAACAACTAAAGACAACTTAAAATGACCAAAATGAAATTCACAACTTATTTCAGAGACATGGAAAAACCAGGAAGAGACTCGAAATGATTACAAATGAACATAAAAACAACTTTAGAGACACGACATGGCAACGAAGAGACGGGTACAAACCGGGAAGAGAGACACGACATGGCAACAAAGAGACGGGTACAAACCGGGAAGAGAGACACGACATGGCAACGAAGAGACGGGTACAAACCGGGAAGAGAGACACGACATGGCAACGAAGAGACGGGTACAAACCGGGAAGAGAGACACGACATGGCAACGAAGAGACGGGTACAAACCGGGAAGAAAGACACGACATGGCAACGAAGAGACGGGTACAAACCGGGAAGAAAGACACGACATGGCAACGAAGAGACGGGTACAAACCGGGAAGAGAGACACGACATGGCAACAAAGAGACGGGTACAAACCGGGAAGAGAGACACGACATGGCAACGAAGAGACGGGTACAAACCGGGAAGAGAGACACAACATGGCAACAAAGAGACGGGTACAAACCGGGAAGAGAGACACGACATGGCAACGAAGAGACGGGTACAAACCGGGAAGAGACCTAAGATAAAGTTAAACACCTAAAAATAGACACAAAATGACTTCGGAGGTAATTAAAGATTACGAAGAGATTACAACATAACTTTAAACAAACTATAGAATGACAGGAACTCATAGACTACAAAAAGACACGTACCAGCCGGAAAGAGACTCGAAATAACCATGAAACAACTCAAAAGAGACACATTTTGACTACGGGACATAAAATGATAATTAAACATCAAACAACAAGAAAAAGACACAAAATGAGATTCACTACTTACTTCAGAGACCTGTAAACACCAGGAAGAGACTCGAAATGATTACAAATAAACATCAACACAACAATAGAGACGACATATCTTTAAACTAACTACAGAGACTCAAAATGACTACAAAGAGACTCAAAATGACTACAAAGAGGCTCAAAATGACTACAAAGAGGCTCAAAATGACTACAAAGAGGCTCAAAATGACTACAAAGAGACTCAAAATGACTACAAAGAGGCACGTACAAACAGAAATAGACTGGAAACGACCACAAATAAACATCAAACGACTAAAAAGAGGCTTAAAATATCTGTAGCGACTTACAATACATACAAAGAGAAGTATAGAGACTACAAAGAGAAGTATAGAGACTACAAAGAGAAGTATAAAGACTACAAAGAGAAGTATAGAGACTACAAAGAGAAGTATAGAGACTACAAAGAGAAGTATAAAGACTACAAAGAGAAGTATAAAGACTACAGAGACGATTAAAGACTACAGAGAGACGATTAAAGACTACTTAGAGACTACAGAGAGAAGATTAAAGACTACAGAGACGATTAAAGACTACAGAGAGACGATTAAAGACTACAGAGAGACGATTAGAGACTACAGAGAGACGATTAGAGACTACAGAGAGAAGATTAAAGACTACAAAGAGAAGTATAAAGACTACAAAGACGCATTAAGACTACAGAGAGACGATTAGAGACTACAGAGAGACGATTAGAGACTACAGAGAGACGATTAGAGACTACAGAGAGAAGATTAAAGACTACAGAGACGATTAAAGACTACAGAGAGACGATTAAAGACTACAGAGAGACGATTAGAGACTACAGAGAGACGATTAGAGACTACAGAGAGAAGTATAGAGACTACAGAGAGACGATTAGAGACTACAGAGAGAAGATTAAAGACTACAGAGAGAAGTATAAAGACTACAAAGACGCATTAAGACTACAGAGAGACGATTAGAGACTACAGAGAGACGATTAAAGACTACAGAGAGACGATTAGAGACTACAGAGAGACGATTAGAGACTACAGAGAGAAGATTAAAGACTACAAAGAGAAGTATAAAGACTACAAAGACGCATTAAGACTACAGAGAGACGATTAGAGACTACAGAGAGACGATTAGAGACTACAGAGAGACGATTAAAGACTACAGAGAGACGATTAAAGACTACAGAGACGATTAGAGACTACAGAGAGAAGTATAAAGACTACAGAGAGACGATTAGAGATTACAGAGACGATTAGAGATTACAGAGAGACGATTAGAGACTACAGAGAGAAGATTAAAGACTACAGAGAGACGATTAGAGACTACAGAGAGAAGTATAGAGACTACAGAGAGACGATTAGAGACTACAGAGAGAAGATTAGAGACTACAGAGAGAAGATTAGAGACTACAGAGAGACGATTAGAGACTACAGAGAGACGATTAGAGACTACAGAGAGACGATTAGAGACTACAGAGAGAAGATTAGAGACTACAGAGAGAAGTATAGAGACTACAAAGAGACACATAACGGTGTTTTTGACTCTGCTGAAGGTCATAAATGAAGATATAAATGTGTAAATGTTTGTTTTTCTGCAGATTTTGGGCATGGTGTTCGCCTGCTGTCTGATGAGAGGAATCAACAGTGGATACGAGGTCATGTGATCACGAGGTCATGTGATCACCTTCACATTGTTCAGGAGCTTCATTTGGAAAACTTTATTAATATTCATCTTCAGACATTATGCAATTTCTCCTGATTTCATTTCGGATTTTATTTTCACTGGTTAACGAACTCTCCGCTCCGCCACCGTTTATCAAATTATTCATGTCTATTTTATCTCACCGTACGGTTTATTATTGTTGGTTTTGAGGAATTATAACATCGTTTATTGTTCTGTTTCGACACTTTAGATCTGATTTATGTATTGCTGGTTCCCTGTGTCTGTTTTTATTAAAGACCCTTTAAATTAAACCTGAATTTGCCTCAAGTGTCGACTATATTTAGCATATTACTCATAAAAACATGGCTAAATGTTATACCTTTCCTACTACTCAACGTGTTTAATAACCCTTTTCATCTTAAGATTATACAACTTGTTAGTTGTTAGTGAGTTAGTTAGTGAGTTGGTTAGTTATTAGTGAGTAAGTGAGTTAGTTATTAGTGAGTTGGTTAGTTAGTGAGTTATTAGTAAGTGAGTTAGTTAGTTAGTGAGTTGGTTAGTGAGTGAGTTAGTGAGTTGGTGAGTGAGTTAGAGTTGGTGAGTTAGTAAGTTAGTGAGTTAGTGAGTTAGTGAGTTGGTTAGTGAGTGAGTAAGTGAGTGAGTTAGTGAGTTAGTGAGTGAGTTAGTGAGTGAGTAAGTGAGTGAGTTAGTGAGTAAGTGAGTGAGTAAGTGAGTGAGTTAGTAAGTTAGTGAGTTAGTGAGTGAGTTAGTAAGTTAGTGAGTTAGTAAGTGAGTAAGTTAGTGAGTTAGTGAGTGAGTTAGTGAGTAAGTTAGTGAGTAAGTGAGTGAGTTAGTGAGTGATTATTTCACCTTCATAAAAACACAGAGGCCATGAACGCACCATTTACAGGTTTTTATTTCAGACACAGTTGCGATACAGTGTGTGTAATATTGGCACAGAAACACAACATTCAAAAACCTGATATATTAAACGGAACATAACTTTTGCAGCTTATATTATTTCAGATGTGTTGTTTCTTGTGAAAGGCACAGGAAGCAAACAGCATTTCACAATTTAAACTTCCTGTAGTTGTAGGGGAGGAAACGTCTGCATGAGATCCTGAAGTGAGTTTAAGATCAAACAAAGGGACAGTTTGATGATTTATAGGGTGTTTAAATGAGGTGTTTCTCATCTGACCTGTAGTAGATATGCATTTAAGACTCCTACAAATCTAAATCCACAGACATCAGTATGTAGAGTCTCTACTGTGACATGTCTCCATGCTCTAATGTTTAAAAAGCTCTTTACTTTCACAGCTGTTCACTCGTGCAAATCCTCTAATTCTGCTCTGAACTCTTCATATTTCGACTGTAATTCTTATAATCTAATGTATATTCATGTTCTTGACTGTTGTCTGTCTTTGTATTTCCTCTTGATACACACTTACAAATGACTGTTTACCTAGAAAAGTACTGAGCAATAAACCTTATTTCTATATCTTGACTTTGCTCTAAAACAGCTCTTTCTGACGGGAACTGAGACACCAAACTCAAAGTTAACTTCTAAGACCGCAGGAGTTTCTGATCTGCTGCTGGCTCTAATATTGAGTTAGTTTGTGTTATTTAGTGACTTTTGTGTGTTAAAAAGGGTACGTTTTGTTTCCCCAAAGTCACACAATAACACAGACTAACCAACCAGATTGAGGGGTTTGAAAGACAGAATATCAAACACCTGCTGGTCTCAAATGTTCTGTTTTACATGATTCTGGGTCTGTACGTGTCTCTCTGGGGTCATTTGGTGTCTTTTTGTAGGCATTAGAAGTCTTAATGTCACGTTGTGTTTGAGGGCAAGGTAAAGCTGTGAAAGTATTCTAAATATGGGAACAATTAACATCATTTAATGCGAAGTACCTCATACAAACACACTCCAATCATCCCTTTCATTGACCCTGTTGAAACAACACTTCAGCAGAGGGTCCTCACAGGGAGCAGGGCGTAGTGCTGCAGACGTGTACATGGATTTGAGAACATCAGATCCATCAGAAGAAAAGTAAACAGAGTAAAGTGCCGTAACAATTCTCCCGAAACAACATCGTCTTTGCAAAAACATTATCCTTATTTTTTCAGCATCCATCTTGTTTTGTATTTGTCTAACCTACTTCCTGTTGCATCACACCTCTCCTTTGACCGGCTTTATTCGTGTAGAGGAGCAGAGCACAGAGAGAGAATGCATGAGAAGCTAAACACTGATATGTAAAAGAAAACAGAGGATATTTATCCGTGTCCAGACGTCAAATATGAACTTTCTGCGGGTTGGAATCAGGACTTGACCTGAACAGCTCAGCGCATGAAAAATGAATCAGAATCCCAAATGTGTATTTCTCTGCGTTTGGACCACGTGGACTCTTGAGCTGAATTGATGGAAACAATGTGATTTATATTATTTTTGTACAACTAACCATTTATTTATAATTTGTTCTTGTTATATTCAAGGTGACAACTTCCCATTTCAATTTAAATAATCCCCCAAAAGTCAAAAATGCACCCGACGTATCCCTACCTCTCCTCTGATCAACACACTATTGATTCATGCTTTCCCCCCCAAAATAACAACCGGCACACCGGACGTTTCTAATTCCACAATCAACGCGATTTCTCTCGGCTGCAACCATGCATCCTTTCTCTTCTCTTGAACCTCATTATTTTGGCAAAAACTGTGTTTAAAAAATGTGTTTTTTTTTCCCCAGCGAGACGAAGGATATGTGGACAGCTCTTCAGGAAGCAGATTGCGCTGGACTTCCTGTCAGTGGCGGTAGTTTGCAGAGAGGAACACGATGCTGTGCAAGAGCAGAGACACCTCGGAGTCTGAGGGGGAGACAGAGAAAACAGAGAGTTACAGATCTGTGACGTTCCCTCCTCGACTACGGGTACAAAGGGAAGAAACTACATGTACAAAGAACCGGGAGGAACGAAAGAGAGAGGAAACCGACTTGGCGAACTTAGCAGATAATGTTTAATGACTTGAAAAGGAAGAAAGGCCAAGTTACAAAGCAAACTTAAGATAAACTAAGAACAACTTTCTCCTAAAAGAAAGTCACTAAAGTAGTCAGGGTTCATACACTTTTTCACCAATGATTTTCAATGACTTCTCCAGGACCGTTACCTCATTTTCCATGACCAAAGAATGACTCTTTCTCAGCGTACCACTGAAAATGGTTTATTTGAACATGGAACAGGAAAATAAGGTCTGCATATGAAACATGCTGTGCCTATCTAAAACAAATCCAATAGTAGGCTTACTAGCTTCTACACGCTAAAGCAACTCAAATCTCTCACCAGCAAAACACCTCGTCAGTTAAATGCCATTTTACGTTTCATTACGATACAGTTTGTATTATCATTATAGTATTACTATTTCTGCGATTAGATAAAATATAAATTATATTTGATGCAACTTTAGTTAAATTTCCATGACTTTTCCAAAACTTTGGGAAACATTTTGTTTTCCATAACTTTTCCAGGGCCTGGAATTAGCATTTTGAATTTCCATGACTTTTCCAGGTTTTTAATGACCGTAAGAACCCTGAGTAGTTAATACACAAAGATAAACATCTCCTAACAATGAACAAGTTGAACACACAGGCCTCACAAAGAGACACCACACACAGGATTATATGACGGAGGTTTAAAGGAATACTTCAATAGACGAGAGGTTTGATATTTCTTAGACAAGGACTTTCCAGGTCCAGTTCACTCTAATCCAATAAAGGGAAACTACTGTTGTCCTTTCTGTGAAACACTGGATGACCTCCATTCATCATAATCTCAGTTTCTGTGTAGATTTAACGACTGAAAAATAGAGGGTGTTCATTTAAGAAAGAAGCGCCTGATTCGCTGTTTGCAAGACAACCAATCAGACGCTTCTTGTGTTTATCGTTCTGCCTTCAATTTCCTGAGAAACTGAAGAATCATCATATCACACACACACACACACACACACACACACACACACACACACACACACACACACACACACACACACACACACACACACACACACACACACACACACACACACACACACACACACACACCACACACACACCACACACACACCACACACACACACACACACACACACACACACACACACACACACACACACACACACACAACACACACACACACACACACACACACACACACACACCACACACACACACACACACACACACACACACACACACCTTTGAGGGCGTTGGACAGGTGGAGCCAGCGGGACATCCACTCTCTGCACTGATGGAGAGTCAGACTGCTGGAGTACAGACCGCGCAGGAAACACGCCTGAAGCGCAGGAAGAACATCATCAAAGTCAACTTTATTGTCAATCTTTCAGTTAGTGTGTACAGACAGAGAGATCGAAATACCGTTTCCCACAATCCCGAATATAAAATACAAATATATATAAAAAGATGTATATCCTATATATACACAATCCATAGACACATGTATACATATGCACACATGAAGACCTAAATAAAAGCACAACAATCAATATATACAAAATAACAGTCACTTCAATATCTTTGAGAATAA
Source organism: Dissostichus eleginoides (assembly GCA_031216635.1). Classification (NCBI taxonomy): domain Eukaryota; kingdom Metazoa; phylum Chordata; class Actinopteri; order Perciformes; family Nototheniidae; genus Dissostichus; species Dissostichus eleginoides. Next base: position 3,702,276 of record CM062267.1, on the reverse strand, counting down.
TGGACCGTGCGTTATAGATATATAATAATAATACATTAAATACACAGAGATTTAAACCTACTGAAAGACAAATAAATATATTTACTTGAGTAAAGAAGTTTAGTCAGTACTTCTACTTTTACCAGAGTATTTTTAAACACGAGTATGTGTACTTCTTTCTACTTGAGTAAAGGATGTGTGTACTTCGGCCTTCTCTGTTAGTATCACTGAGAGAGACTTGACAGTTTAGGACTTTTAACCCTCAGATTGGGCTCTTGTTGGAGAGGTACTGAGACACTGAGAGAGACGCACCTGTCTGAGCTCGGCCTCGCTCACGTTCTGGACTCCCAGGCGGCTCAGAGCTCGGTCCAGATGAAGAAGATCTGATCCGTGACGCTGCAGCCGGCGAGACATCAGGAAGCTGGGGAGACGAGGGGTGAGGAAGAGGAGCGGGGAGACGAGCCTCTGAGGAAGAAACACAGGAGAGAGGGACACATGTTCAGATTTCATGCTGCCATTACTTTCAGATCTACCTGGGTTTCTACGGATCGGGTGACTTTATATTTTGTATTGACATTTGGCAGCAAACAATTACAGTGTTTTTTCAAGACGTAGTAATTGTACATCGTAAGTTTGTCCGTCCGAAATTAAAAACAGTCAAAAGTACGAACAATACGAACATTAGGGAGTGGTCAGGACTTCACAGGAAAATCATACATTTGTAAAAAATCTAATCTGGCCTATGCGGTTTTACGAAATCAGTCCACTTTCTCCATCGTGGGTTAGGGTTAGTGAGTGAGTGAGTGAGTGAGTGAGTGAGTGAGTGAGTGAGTGAGTGAGTGAGTGAGTGAGTTAGTGAGTGAGTGAGTGAGTTAGTGAGTGAGTGTGTTAGTGAGTGAGTGTTAGTGAGTGTGTTAGTGAGTGTGTTAGTGAGTGTGTTAGTGAGTGTGTTAGTGAGTGTGTTAGTGAGTGAGTGAGTGTGTTAGTTAGTGTGTTAGTTAGTGAGTGTGTTAGTGAGTGTGTTAGTGAGTGAGTTAGTGAGTGAGTGAGTTAGTGAGTGAGTTAGTGAGTGAGTTAGTGAGTGAGTGAGTTAGTGAGTGAGTTAGTGAGTGAGTGAGTTAGTGAGTGAGTGAGTGAGTGAGTTAGTGAGTGAGTTAGTGAGTGAGTTAGTGAGTGAGTTAGTGAGTGAGTGAGTGAGTTAGTGAGTTAGTGAGTGAGTGTGTTAGTGAGTGAGTGTTAGTGAGTGTGTTAGTGAGTGTGTTAGTGAGTGTGTTAGTGAGTGAGTGAGTGTGTTAGTTAGTGTGTTAGTTAGTGAGTGTGTTAGTGAGTGTGTTAGTGAGTGTGTTAGTGAGTGAGTTAGTGAGTGAGTTAGTGAGTGAGTGAGTGTGTTAGTGAGTGAGTTAGTGAGTGAGTTAGTTAGTTAGTGAGTGTGTTAGTGAGTGAGTGAGTTAGTTAGTGAGTGAGTTAGTGAGTGAGTTAGTGAGTTAGTGAGTGTGTTAGTGAGTGAGTTAGTTAGTTAGTGAGTGTGTTAGTGAGTGAGTGAGTGTGTTAGTGAGTGAGTTAGTTAGTTAGTGAGTGTGTTAGTGAATGAGTTAGTTAGTGTGTTAGTGAGTGAGTTAGTTAGTGAGTTATTGAGTTAGTTAGTTAGTGAGTGAGTTAGTTAGTGAGTGAGTGAGTGAGTTAGTCAGTCAGTCAGTGAGTTAGTGAGTTAGTGAGTTAGTTAGTGAGTTAGTTAGTGAGTGTGTTAGTGAGTGAGTTATAGTGAATTAGTGAGCCACTGAATTAGTTAGTGAGTTAGTGAGTGATTTAGTGAGTTAGTGAGTTAGTTAGTGAGTGAGTTAGTGAGTGAGTTAGTGAGTGAGTTAGTGAGTGAGTCAGTGAGTTAGTGAGTTAGTGAGTTAGTGAGTTAGTGAGTGAGTTAGTGAGTTAGTGAATGAGTTAGTGAGTGAGTTAGTTAGTGAGTCAGTGAGTCACTGACCATCTGCTTGTTGCTCATCCTCTTGACGCCCAGCGGGGGTCCGGAGAACAGATTTCTCACGGCCAGGATTTCAGAAACCTGAGGAGTCATTCCGTTCTGCACCTGGAGAACACAGACACTCCGTTTATCACTCTTTATCACTCTTTGGTTCTGTGTGCACACATGAAGCTAGAACATGGAGCTAAAACAAGTTTATGAGCAGAAGAGGTAGCAAGCATTTTAATGATCCCTCAGACACGAGAGCATGTGGGAGGAGTTAAAGGAAGTGGTAACACTCTGGATTCATTTACTTCCACCAATCATTTCCCCAAAAAGCAAAACAAGCTTTTATAAAAGGAGCAGAATAAAAATGATGATTGTTCGTTAGTTTAGCAACACTGACATCTAGTGGCTGGATTTAATTCATGTTACTAATGAAACCTTTGAATTCAGATTAACGAAACAACTCAAGTCTTTGTTTAATCAATAGCAGTGATCAAATAACAACAATGTGTAAAGGGGCAAGTCAAAAAGAAATGGGTTCAACTTCAATCATTTTAAATTAAGTTCTCGCAACTTAATCGTCTTCAAGATTATCTTATTAATCGAGCATAATCATGTGTAACTCAGATCATAATCTAAACCGGGTGTGCATATGACAATAACACCTTTGAATCTTTCATCTCTTGCCGGTGACTTCTGTGTTCTCTGGGGCTCTCTTACTTTGACGCAGAGGTTCTGCAGGCGTTTCTGCAGAACCCCCTCAGAGACCTTCAGGTTCTGCAGCCCAGAGAGGACGGGCTGGTGCTGCTGGACCCGCACCGAATGGGACACACCCTGAAACTCCAGCTGCTGCCGGGGGGTCCAGAAGTGAGGGATCAGGAGCTGCCGGGGGAACAAGTACCTGCAGGGGGAGGGGGGGGGGGGGGGGCAAGGCAAGTTTATTTATACAGCACTTTTCAACACAAGGCAACTCAAAGTGCTTTACAACAATGAGCATAAAACACATTAGAAACATTAAAAAGCAAAGATAATAAAACATGAATAACAGTTACAATGCAGTGTAGGGTGGGAATCACCAGGCTCCCCACGATACGATACTATCGCGATTCTACGATATGTTAAGTATTGCGATACGATATATTGCGATATTGCAAATCACATGGCTCATATCCATGTCCGACTTCCCTTCCTGGTTAAAACATGGATTTGCAATATGAATAGTTTATGTAAATAACCCAATGTGTGTTCTTTGAACCTGAAAAGGAGATGGCATTGTTTTTGTTACTTTCATTGCAATAGTATACATGTCTTAACGTAACTTCCTGTTTTATATACGACCATCTTTCGGAGGGATATGCTACAGTTTATATAATAAAATATCGATACTTGGCATCCGTGTATGGATTATTTCCCCCAGTGCAGTGTGAGATGTGAATAGTTCAATTAAAAGCAGCGGCAAAAAGAAAAGTCTTCAGCCTGGATTTAAAAGTAGCGAGAGTTGCAGCGGACCGGCAGGTTTCTGGGAGTTTGTTCCAGATATTTGGAAAGACCCCTGACCAGATTCTCACTTTCCTCTACCCCCTAGTCCTCCCATTCTTTTTTGAGTCCTTTATGCATTCCTTTCATCCTTCTCTTTCAATCATGTTGAATCCCCAGACAACACATGTTCCTGTTTTACATCTTTGACCTTTAAACCCACTTTTCTTTTCAATATCCAGAATTAGGATATTGAAACCTGTTTTAAGACTTAACAGGGAGGAAAGTAAACATTCATGGTGATGAAGAGCATGGTGATGAAGAGCAGGGGGATTGACAGTGACTCACATCAGGAGTAACACCAGGTAGTTGGCAAAGGGAGGGATGGAGATCACCAGCAGAGGAACGGCCTTCCCCAAGTCTCTGCGGAACTGAGGGACAGAAGAAGAGCTGCCGTGAGATCAAACATTTCAAATAAGTTACAGAGATACGTTAAAAAAAGTCTGCTATTTGTTTGTTTTGCATGTAAATGGTCTGCAGTTGGACTCCTTTGTTTACTTCCGGAACATGGTGACATCACTATAGAACACTGGCGCTCCTATTGGCTAGCGCTCCAACACACTGTACGTGATAGGCTTTGGGGCGGGACATCTCTAAGCAGGTTGACCAATCACAACAGAGCCGGCCAGCTAACTAATCAGAGCAGCTCTGCTTTCAGACAGAGGGTGAAAAGAGGTGCTGCAGCACTACATACTGATATACACCTGAACATCAGCAGGAGAGGACTCTTTAAAGTAGAGACACTACATACTGATATACATCTGAACATCAGCAGGAGAGGACTCTTTAAAGTAGAGACACTACATACTGATATACACCTGAACATCAGCAGGAGAGGACTCTTTAAAGTAGAGACACTACATACTGATATACACCTGAACATCAGCAGGAGAGGACTCTTTAAAGTAGAGACACTACATACTGATATACACCTGAACATCAGCAGGAGAGGACTCTTTAAAGTAGAGACACTACATACTGATATACATCTGAACATCAGCAGAGAGGACTCTTTAAAGTAGAGACACTACATACTGATATACACCTGAACATCAGCAGGAGAGGACTCTTTAAAGTAGAGACACTACATACTGATATACACCTGAACATCAGCAGGAGAGGACTCTTTAAAGTAGAGACACTACATACTGATATACACCTGAACATCAGCAGGAGAGGACTCTTTAAAGTAGAGACACTACATACTGATATACACTGAACATCAGCAGGAGAGGACTCTTTAAAGTAGAGACACTACATACTGATATACACCTGAACATCAGCAGGAGAGGACTCTTTAAAGTAGAGACACTACATACTGATATACACCTGAACATCAGCAGGAGAGGACTCTTTAAAGTAGAGACACTACATACTGATATACACCTGAACATCAGCAGGAGAGGACTCTTTAAAGTAGAGACACAACATACTGATATACACCTGAACATCAGCAGGAGAGGACTCTTTAAAGTAGAGACACTACATACTGATATACACCTGAACATCAGCAGGAGAGGACTCTTTAAAGTAAGACACTACATACTGATATACACCTGAACATCAGCAGGAGAGGACTCTTTAAAGTAGAGACACTACATACTGATATACATCTGAACATCAGCAGGAGAGGACTCTTTAAAGTAGAGACACTACATACTGATATACACCTGAACATCAGCAGAGAGGACTCTTTAAAGTAGAGACACTACATACTGATATACACCTGAACATCAGCAGGAGAGGACTCTTTAAAGTAGAGACACTACATACTGATATACACCTGAACATCAGCAGGAGAGGACTCTTTAAAGTAGAGACACTACATACTGATATACACCTGAACATCAGCAGGAGAGGACTCTTTAAAGTAGAGACACTACATACTGATAAACACCTGAACATCAGCAGGAGAGGACTCTTTAAAGTAGAGACACTACATACTGATATACACCTGAACATCAGCAGGAGAGGACTCTTTAAAGTAGAGACACTACATACTGATAACACCTGAACATCAGCAGGAGAGGACTCTTTAAAGTAGAGACACTACATACTGATATACACCTGAACATCAGCAGGAGAGGACTCTTTAAAGTAGAGACACTACATACTGATATACACCTGAACATCAGCAGGAGAGGACTCTTTAAAGTAGAGACACTACATACTGATAAACACCTGCCTCAGTATCTGGTGATTGTGTGATCATATTTGATAAAGGACTGACCTGTCGGAGCTTCTCCATGTCCCTGTAGGGCAGATCCTTGAACTGCAGTTTGTCAGAGTACATTTTCTCTTTTATCCTCTTCACCTCTTTACAGTCTCTGAACAGCAGCTTGATCCCTGTAACCATTCAATTAAAAAATATATTACGGTAATGTGAAAGCTGATGATAAGAAATATGTGGAAAGAACAAACTGATGGCGGTCAATGTTACAAATATTGCAAAGGTCGGACCCTCTCTTGTTGGAAAATAGTATGATAGGAGACCTTTAAATGATGTAGGAGTTAAAAGATGATCGTACCTTCCACAAAAGTGTGATAGAGCTGGAAGAAGCGAGGAAATCTTGTTTTGAGGAAATGTTCATATTTGGAGTTGACCATCTGGACGTATCGCCCCAAACCTTGTCTGACTTGAGACGTGGAGTAGAGTCTGCAAAGAGGAGGAATAAGTGTATTTATTATACAACATCAGGAAGGGAAGTGGATTAAAATGGAGGAAATTGTCTATTTTTCTATCCAGGGCATCTGCAGGAATCCTTTAGTAAAATGTAAGACCTTTTAAGACCTTTTTTAAGACCCTTTCCATACATTTTAAGACCTCATCGCCACTTTGAGTTTTAACCGGTTACCTTGGCGACACACTTTACCTCACATTGACTATATACAGTATTGATTGTCCTTCCTCCTTATCTTCCAACCATTTGGACGCAGACTTGCATTTCCCCATAACGATGTTGTTTAACAACCGGCGTAAACGGGCCTTCGCGCGCTATCAGTCAGTGAGCGTGCGATGTCCTGTTCAGATGACGTCAAATCCAACGGGATGCCATAAATAAACTACACAGAATCACTACACACCTACGCAATGATTACATTCAGGCAGACTGTAGAATACAACCTCTTTGGACCATTTATATACTTATTGGAAACAAGCTACAAAATGTAATACCTTGGGAAATGCCGTTTAATACTTTTTAATACTTTTTAAGACCCCGCGGACACCCTGTTATTTAAAAACACAGAATAACGAACATAGCTCATGCAGACAGAGGTTCCATTTTTTATTTTGCTTTTAAATCTGTAATTAATGTTGTTTTTATATATTTAAGCGTGTTGTTTTAACTAATTAGTTTTGACTTTGTAAAGTGTCTTTGAGTTTCCAGAAAAGCGCTCTATAAATAAAATGCATTATTATTATTATTATTATTGAATCTCGTCTTAAAGGTGGGGTAGTTAAGTTTGAGAAACCGGCTCGAGATACACTTGTTGTTATATTCCATGGAATGCTCTTAACATCCCGATAGCAATGAATATCTTAAGTGCTTTGACAAAAAAAAAATGTCATCTGTGGAAGCCGTGGCGCTGTAAAAAGCACGACCAATCATCTGAGCCGGCCCGGCTAAAATAACTGGATGGCCTACCTGCCTGTCAGCCTTCCATCTGTGCACAAACTTATCTCGTGCCCTCATTGGTCATGTGCGCGTTCGTGTGTGTTGGAGGAGGGGCTCTGTGAGGAAGTGGCAGATTTTTTCCGGCTGTGTGTTTTCAAATTCTAGCGCACTCGAGCTGGTTTCTCCAAAATTACCTACGCGACCTTTAAACAGGTTTTTTTTTGGTGAAAGCTTACATTTCTTTTATATTTTATAACTTTTTATTCACATTTTCCAGATTTGCTATTGTCTTTAACTGCTCATACCCTTTTCAGTTCATCCGCCTTGCTTTGGTTTCTATTATTTTGTATACTCCTACAAGCTCTATAAATAAAGTTTATCATAATTATCTTTAATGAATAGTAATTATTGGGAATGTCCGCCAGTGGCCAGATTCTGGGAGATGGTTGCCTCTAACCTTTCGGCGATATTTGAGACTAACGTGCCTCATTCTCCTGTTACACTTATCCTAAACGACCTGTCCAACCTGGGTTTAACCCTGACCAAAAGGCGAGCACTATTAGCCGTCCTTACAGCAACAAAACAATTTGTCGCGACTCGCTGGAAGCCTCCCCATTCCCTCTCACGTAAGGTCTGGGTTCTAACATATCTAGACATAACGTATCTAGAAGTATCGACAGCCCGGGTACATGGGGTGAAGGAGTCAACACCAGAGATGTGGACTTCGCTCATTCACAGTGTTGTGGTGACACCTAGTTAGAACATAATTCACCTGTGGGATAGTGTTGCTACACGGACCCTTTAGTGGGAACACCTAGGTCAGGTTTTGGTCATTCCTGCTAGCTTGTCATACTGAGCAGATGTGTACTTACCTTCTTGTGGTTAATGGATAATAAAGAGTGGAAATCCATGCTAAATACACCGCCTCCGACTCCCTTTCATCGGCACTACAGTGTGCTGTTTCGCACTCTATTGCATTTGATGTTATTGATTGTACCATTTGTTTAATAAATAAAAAATGTGATCACAAAAAAAATGAATAGTAATTATATAGGCCTTTAACAATAATATATGTCCCAATAAATCTTTGCTATGTACCTTTTATTATTGATTTTTTTAATCATATATAAACCTACTTATCCTTCACTTGCTTCAATATAATATTTACCAATAATATTGATAATAAACATTTCAGAAATATGAGTTTAAATTATAAATATGAACAAAATGAGGAATTTTGAATATTTTTTACATAAGAAATACGATTTGTATTCACTATTATTTAAATATTTTAAGTTCTTGCAATTACTATATTATTAATTGTTCAAAATCATGTGAAATTCATGACATAATCCAAACAGGAGGATACCAATAATTGTTTTTTGCTGGTAAATATTATTAAAGGAAGGGTCCACTCATTAGATAATTAATAAAAACTTCAGTATTTAGTGAAACATTATGTTTAAACCATACCCTGAAGAAATCAGCGATATTCCCCGGTAAATAATGATTTTATAGCTCTTTTTTATCAAAACCTGTATATTCCGTCAGGCAGCTGCCATTTTGGCCATTTTCAGTAGTCACATGATCCAAAAAACTAGGTCGTGACGTCATCTATGCGTTCACTTTGTAAACACACGAACAGCTCATTCGACGAAAACATGGCGGAGTATTTGAGTTCGGACTCGTCAGCCGAGGAAGAAGTTTTGAGCAATGTGGAGAGATTGGATGGGGGAATTCAGCCATATAGGTTCGAGCCAAGTGGCCAGAACCGTCAGGAATCCAGTGACGATGAGGATGAACAGCACGGTGATCTTGCTGGAGACGATCCCTTTACTCGTGCAATTGATTTCGGGGGGCGAGTAGGGAGACCTGTACATGAATGGTGTACTTGCAGTCGGTGTGTAGCCATGGACAATCCTCTGATGAACATATGTTGTCATGAGCTTGAAGAGCTTGAAAATAAACTGGTCACCGACGACTTGGATTGCATATGTTTACACAGGGAATTCGGCACTGTGGTGTTAGAAGAAGCTGTATTGAGAACAGCACTGGTTGCCATGAAGGATGTGAAACGCACCTCTTTGGTTGAACCAATAAATGAAAGGTGGGTACATTTGACGGGTACAGCCCTTTCTTCTTAGCATTATATACTTTACAATTAAAATTAACATATGCACAATATTTTTAAATTGTAGTGCCGATTGTCAAGCATGTCAAAAATACAATGCCAAAAGAAAAGGCCTGATGATGATGATGATGATGATAAATCAATCGTGAATATTAAATAAGAAAAGCGTTCATTTCAGGCCAAACATCTTATTTGTTTAATTCATCATTAAAAAGTAATAATTTCATACATATTTCCTTAGATATACCGATATTTCACAGTGTAAATAATATACATATATTGCTACCACAGATTAATTATTATGGTGGCATGATGTTGACATTGACTATGAAATTAAATGTATTAACCAAAACACGAGGACGTGTATCAGGCAACATAAATCACTAAAGAGATATATACAGCCAAAAAAATCTGAATAAATATATGCATGAAGTGGACATTTTTCTCAATGAACAGGTGAAAACAATCAAAATGCCCTAGAAGCACTCAGCTAGCTGTGAGTATTTTTGACAGAACTGAGACTGGCTGTTAAAAAGTCAAACTGAAACTTAGCTTATCTTGAAATATAATTTGTGATAGGAACACCTGTTCATTACGATAAAAAATATATCCTATTTGCAACAAAATACAATGAGGCATATTTCAATGGAATTGTGAGAACAATGGAGAGTAACTAGAGTCATTTTGTCCAAACGCATAGTTCACGTCACGTCCGGTAAAATAAGTCATGTGACTCGTCAAAATGGCGCCGCCCACAGGGTTGATGTTATTTCGGTAATTAATCAGCTTAAAATCACTGATAACGTCATCAGATTAAAAAAAATAAATAAAGACTGGCAGAGACTGGTCTTTTTTATCGTAGGATAATTATTTAAAAATGCGTGTCATGAGCATTGCCTCCCTTTAATGAGAAAAACAACCGGAAATCATCTCTCACCCTATTGATCAGCTGATATATTAACACATCAATAATTAAGAGGGTAGTTTAAGGTGGATGACCGTAATTAAAATATAGTTTTAATCTCATTTTATGTATTGTTAATTAACCATTTTTGTGACAAACCGGTATATGGTTTCCTGAAGTGAAGCTAGCTAAATTTAGCAAGGATTCAAGTGAAATGCTAGCAGAATAACGGGACAGATAGTGGACGAAAGAGGCTTAAATAGCTCAGAACATACCTGTACTGACAAGGCAGGTAAGGGGAGTAAAGTCCATTATTTATCCTTTTTGTCCTGAGACAACAGAACCGGGTCAAAGAGGAGCTCAGCAGCGCCATGTTGGATCACCGTACTAGTGACGGGCAGATTGGGGCAGGGACCAATGGCGTTCCTTTACCGTAGTGACGTATGAAAAGGGCAAGGACCAATGACGTTCCTTTACCGTAGTGACGTGTGAAAAGGGCAAGGACCAAAAACGTTCCTTTACCGTAGTGACGTGTGAAAAAGGCAAGGACAAATGACGTTCCTTTACCGTAGTGTAGGGAATAAAGGGCAGGGACAAACCACGTCTAGTTACCGTAATGACGCTCACCATTCAATTAAAAGTATAGTAGAGACGAAGGAGTTAAAGCTACCGTAATGAAGGTCATAAAGGGCAGGGACGAAACACGTTCATTTACCGTAATGAAGAGCAAAAGGGCAAGGACAAATGAGGTTAAGTTACCGTAATGCCGGTCATAAGGGGCAGGAGAAAAGACGTCCAGTTACCGTAATGACGCTCAAAATCCATTCAAAAGCCATTAAGCTACCGTAATGATACTCAATAAAGGGCAGGGGGAAAAGACGTTACCGTATAACGCACAAAAGCCCTTAAGTTACCGTAAATCTGTTTGCATCTTGCAATTTATTTATATCATCCTTTATCCTCACACAACAATCCAATTCAATTGCGTTTAACATTTGTTGTTTGATGTATGCATGTAAAATAAATGTATTTATTAGGGATCCAGGTGTATGATTGGTACACCAGGGGTACATAGACAAGACGTGCTTTAATTTACAACCCTTAAAAAATCTGTATCAGTCTGTTAAAATGTTGTCCAATTAGTTTGTATTGCCTTCTTATTCTGAGGGCTTCCCTTTAGGGGCCATATTGATGCAATTCTTGGTAGAAATGTCCAAAATTTGATACAAAAATTCAAAGATTTGTCATATACACAGTGTAGTTGTCACCATAGACATATAAAGAGTAGACGCCGCATTGGCTGCTGGGGCGCAAGAAATACGGCCGCCATCTTGGACCGGTCATCCTACCCATATTGTACAGACATTCTACCCATAGACAGCAGAGGTTACAAGATGCCAGAGCACTGTGCGGCGGATTGCTGTGCAAATCGGCGGACGATTGCGAACAGGGGTCGGGGGATTACTTTTCACAAGTAAGATTCAACATTATTATTGGTTGTATTTTGTAAATAGAATATTATTGTACTGTATTGATGTCCGCCAGCGAAATCGTAGCCAGCAAACATTATGTTTATGGCCAACTGAGACTTTATAAATCATATGCTGCTGTAACAAGTGAATTACTTTACATATAAATATATATATATATATATTCTTTTCAAGTATTATGCTTCTTCATTTTAGCCGGAAAAGGGCAGGACTACGTCTACTTCCAGAAAAGCTGAAGAGAGCCTGTCTGTGGCCCCTCAGGACGACCCAGAAGCTTCAACCTCACACTCACAACCTCAGCCTAATGATGTGAGTATTTCTATTTTCAACATCATATCATAATGGTCCTAGACAAAGTAAAATCTCTCTTGTTTGCTGCCACTCATATTAAACACACTCACAAATAAACCCATACACACACAATTGAAGACATGTTGAACATGCATTCCTGGCACACTCACACACACACACACGCATGATGCTGGCAGTGGCTTTGACAGGTGATGACTATAAGAAAGAATGTGGGCCTGCTTCTCCTACTGCTCTTAAGGCCAGACTCAATGAAGCTTTAGCAAGAGTGGAGAGTCTCGAGCGAGAGAGGAAGAATGCCATGGCTAGAGAAAAGAGGGCAAAGACCACAGTGAGGAGTCTTTTGGGGGATTTGAGGGAAAAGAACCTCATTAATGAAGAACTCAAAGAGAGGCTTGATTTCTACTCAGGTAAGATGAAAATTAGCACTTTGAAATTCATGTACATCTTACTCTTACACTCTTTATTAAACTCCTTTGTTATTATATGGAGGGACTTATTAATTTTTTCTCATACAATTTCAGATCTTCAAATAGACTTCAAGGCAAAGCAGGGCCATGAGTACTCATGCCCTCACACTCCATCTACATGGTCCAAAGGCATACAAATACCTCAGAGAGACTAAAAATGTTCCCCTCCCTCATCCACATACATTACAAAGGTAGTCTTAATGTTGTTCAATTTCCTTTTTGGAAATTACGGTTGCAAATACGTTAAATAGCTAATTCTCAATTTTTTTACAGGTGGCTGTGTTCGGTGGATGGCAAGCCTGGCCTGAACAAGATGATGCTGGATATGCTGGAGAGAAGATGCCAGGAAGACCAGGCTACATATGGATGTGTTGCACTCATGTTGGATGCCATGGCCATCAGAAAACATGTGCAATATAATCCACATAACAGTCCTCTTTCAGGGCTTTTAGCTCATTTAAACTTTCATGAGCAACTTTGTGTAAATATGGTTTGGGGCGGGGTGGTGTCATGTTCTTGTGTTTAACTTGAAAATTTACATTTTTTATATAGATATAGATGTAGATTTTAATTTTTTCTGACATAGATATTCATTTTTACTGATATATAACTTCTGTCTATGTATAATGTATTATTGTTTCTTCATTTTTCAACTTATTAAAATAGCTGAGTAGTAGGCCTACACAATCTGCTTCTCTATCATATAGACCATTAGTGTTTTTTATATGTGTGTGTGTGAGTGTATATATTAGCCTATATTATATATCGTGTGTCTTTTGCAAAATACCTATCATACATAACATATAGGCTATCAAATACCAGAATATTATTGCTGTTAAGCCTACTATGAATATTAAAATACGCCGAATCATGTGTCCGGTATCATGCCTACATATATGACGTTTGCAGAAAAAAACCCCCGTGAAAATCAGTTTTGTATTCAGCGAGTTATGATTGATTAAATGCGCTGACACTTCATTGCGCCTGCCAGACAGATTACACTGAGTGGAGCGGGCGACCGGTCCAAGATGGCGGCCCCACGGCTCGTCAGCGCCAATAGGCAGTAGCGGTCGATGCGGCGTCTACTCTTTATATGTCTATGGTTGTCACTCTCTGTCTGAAACCAGATCCCAGTCTGCTGATTGGTTAGCTGGCCGGCTCTGTTGTGATTGGTCAACCGCTTAGAGATGTCCCGCCCCTTAGTCTATCACGTACAATGTGTTGGAGCTCTTATTCTAACTTATAATGTAAATTGTTTACATTGTTTGTATGCGCGATGCTGGTCTTCATGCTGCTGTTACAACAAATTTCCCAAACTGGGATCATTAAATATATATCTTATATTTTACCTGGGTGACGTAATCGGTGTAATATGACACCAGCCCCTATTTATTCACTTCCAGTATCTGATCGGCGCTGCTTGGGACATCTCCAACAAAAAAGGTCCATAAATCTTTATTTCTTACTTGGCAACTCTTAATTTTTAAACAGACTGTATTCAAAACACATTTGAACTGATATTGAGTTGATGTCGCAGTTTTAAACTTTTAATTATCTGCTTTATTGCAACGTTTCGAGTTTGGGCTAGCAAGCGGAGCTAATAGCTAATAATAACGCACGCGCAGTTTAGCAGGAAAGTTTGATTAATGCTTATTTATTCATGTTTATTTTTAAGAAATCTGCCTGTTGCTACGATTAAACTGTCTGAAAATATAGCCACCAGATGAATACTCTTATGGCTCATTTCCACCGCAGGCAACCATTTCCACCGCAGGCCATCATTTCCACCGCAGGCCACCGCAGGCCTCACTCGACGTACGGTTTTGTTAGGCCCGGCTCACTTTAATGCTGCGCTTCCATTACAGTTTAGGAACTGGGGTAGTATCTATAGTAACGCAGTGTAGGCGGAGCCGTGACGTCATCTTCAGAAAACCAACATCAGCCGTTAGCTGTTAGCACTCAAGCTCACAGCTCCTCATATCTGTTCAGAAACTAGACAAAAGTAAAAACCACAGACTGTCTGTGTCATGGAGAATACAGTCGCTGCTTTATTTATGTCTGTAGGCCGTTGTTGTGAGTGTGGACGGTCGGAGCATATAGTGCGTTAGCTTAGCCGATCTCCATTTAGACAACACGCATTTTAAAAGGTGTCTCGCCTGCCGTCTGTCTGCAGACTTGTCAAAGCATTAATTCATGGTTTTTACTAACCGGTATCAGTATGTTGTTACTTCGGCATCATTTTGAAACGTGTATTACAATTAAATCACGGTCAAATATGTTCATCTTGTTGTAGTTGTAGCCCCCTTGCCAGCGATTCTCTCACTAGTTTAGAATATTCAGCCCGGTTGTTGGCCCGGTTGTTGGTCCGATAGAACCATGATTTTGTCGGGCCAGAAAAAAGGTGAAAAAGTAGCCCCGGGCCGGAACTAGGCCTAGTGGAAACGCAACCAAAAACGGGCCCGACACGGCACGCTTAAACCGCGCTCCGCGCCATGGTGGAAATGCGCCATATGTAACATGTATGTGAAGTTAGCGGCTAGCTTCAAAACCCCTAGTATCTTGTACCTCTGAACACTGCGGTCAAGCCAGCCGTCTTTCACTTTTGCGTGGTCAAACCAGCCGCCCCTGTATTTCGAGTGCGCGATTAGTTACAAGTTTACGGTAATGCAATAAAACAACCCTGGGAAGCTGTTGCGATTAACCGAAGTGACTTTCGAATACAGTCACAAGTTGATCTTACAGAAATACTTTAATTATTCCCGGTAATGAACTGAATGAACATCGAATCAATATGACGTTTCGTATGTGCAGTATTATATATTCGACCACTTTAAAGCTACAGAAAATCCCACCGAGGAACACTTCCGGTTCAAAGTAAAGGATGGCATGTGGTTCATTTCTATTATTTGCGATTGAGGAACAGAGTAATTTATGAGAATAATGTTAGGACTTATTGCTTCATAAACTTGTTGCACAAATACTATGAACTACTTTTACTGTGTACTTTTTGAGTAATTTGAGTTTCAAAGTCCCCCCCAGAGAACAAGAATGAGCATTTTCGTCTAACTTTGATGTGGGATAAAACATTTATTTTATTAGTTCATGAGCCTAATATTGCCTGGATAACTGTTAAGAAGGCTGGCAGAGCGGGCAGAGCAGGGAAGAAGGAAAGGGAGGGAGTGAGTGTGGCTGGCAAGCTGGTGGCTGGAGAGGGGCTAAGTGGAATGAATGCAGGGGATATGGTTGAGCGTCTGGTAAGCAGTTGGTTAGGTGAAGCAGGCAAGCAGACAAAGTGGTAGTGGACCTGAGGGCACAAGGAGAGCAGGATTAACCAAAAGTAAAAACAACACAAAAGGAATCAAAAAGGCACATTAAATCAAGAAGGCAGAAGAGTGTTAGTACCTCACTGGCTAACTGAACGATCTGGCGAAGACTGGATGAGAAACCGCGTTTGAAGTACTGCTGCGCCGATGAGTAGATGGTAGACAGGCGTTAAGCTGATGATCAAATGGGGAGATTGGAGGGGAAGAGGAGCACCACGTCCACGACAAGACACATGCTCAAACAAACAGAAAGAGAAAGACAAGGGAGCACAGGAGACACAGCAGAAGGGGAAAACACCAGCAATCCACTGGAGATACGGCTGACACCGCGACATAGGGGCCCCTCATAGTCATTGTTTCACGACAATACAGTCAAAATGACAATTTCTAACTAAGAACTGCAATGAAACCTAACACTTACCTTTTCCACGCCCTAGTGGCGTGCTCTTGCTGAGGAGCTGATTGATGTGTGGAGTGATCACTTTAGAGGTAATCTATTATTATTACTTTGAGTTAATGTGTGCAATAGACAGTGATACTTTCTTGGAATGTTAACTGATTTTTGGCCACTTTGGTTTAGATGTTTTCTTTTTCCTTTTAATTAACATTTCTATTTCACAATGACATTGCAATTCTAAATGATTGAATCAATACAATAGTTTTAGCAAAAAGTCATGAACATGTAGTTGTGGAATGACAGGTTTTGTTTTTGATTATCTAGCACAAATGAACAGGGTTGGTTAATTATACTTTTAGACTGCATTGTCAAAATTTAACGGAACACAGCAATAACAGAAGTTGAGCTCTCCAATGGCGGACACGCAGATTAACGTGAAATCGCTAACGCGGTATCTATGATTCTATATATATCATGGATGCTATCATGGATGTATATTAACAATACTTTTTTATCCATAGGGTCTTATTATACAACCATGATATCTTTGTACATGATATTGATTAATGGCTGCAACCGTTTTCAGTACTCGGACTGCAGTAACTGAACTGCGTGCACGCGTCTGCGGTCCGTGTGCTAATACAGCTATCCTCGCACTGCAGAAACAAAAAATTAGGATAGTTCGCCTTTTTTTTTATTTATCCCAAGCAAGACATAATAGTTTAGCAAACCATATCGGTTGATACTTGTCGCTGTTCATGGCCGATGTAGGCATCCGCGCCACGTTAAGGTAACCTAGAAACTAGCCAAAACTAACTAGCCTTTTCACGTCTTATAAAAACATATGGGCCAAATCTATTTCTATATATAACACAACACAAAACATAACACACCTGAAATAACATAGCCAAACAATTGGGTTCACTACATATGAAATAGCTTAAGTAACTTCTTTTCAATGTATAGAAGTTGCTATTTCCAAAGTAAAGAAAGCCTATACAAATGACATATGCTAGTGCGTTAACTTTGTTAGGGAAAAATATACTTACCCTTGACGATGGGTCATCATGAATTTCAAATTGCACAGTGAAGAAATATATTATATGCTGGAAACAAATGAACGCATCTTCGAAGTCATCACTGCCAAAATGGCTCATCACATGGTCATAATGCGTGGCTGTGAGGTGAATAGGCGGGTTCTGTGACAATGCTGATTGGTGGGAAAGATAGGAGTCACAATAACAAACACTACTCACGTGAAGAGGGAGAGGATTTATGTAGGTTAAAAAAAGGTAAATGATTATAAACATCTAACATGTAATGAAATAACCATAAATAAAACATAAGTATAAGTTGCACTACTAACTAGTAAATAACTGCTAATAATTGCATCGATTGTGTGACCAGCTATGTTTCTATGTTTCATGCTGTCTGTGGATGTTCAATTGCTCCTATTGCTGTACTTTTAGTGTACAGTTTTGCTGCTGTGTTTATTGTATTTTGCTACTCTGGCACAACAAGTTCCTTCGGGATGAATAAAGTCTTATCTTATCTTATCTTAAGGAAAGAATGATAAAAGTGAATCAAACCAGCAGTCAAACATGGTGGTGGAAATATTACATTCTCTAGGAGTGACTTTGCCATTGGATTACTGAAAAAGTACACAGTAAAAGTAGTTCATATTATGTTTGCAAGTAGTCTAAGAAGTACTAAGTACAAACATGGCAGACTCATAAACTACTTATGGACGAAATGCTTTTTATCCAACACCAAAGTCGGACGAAAATGCTCATTCTTGTTCTCTGGAGAGGACTTTGAAACTCAAATTACTGAAAAAGTACACAGTAAAAGTAGTTCATATTATGTTTGCAAGTAGTCTATGAAGTACTCAGTCCTAATAGTAGGCTCATAAATTACTGTCCTGTTCCTTAATTGCAAATAATGTAAATTAACCACACGACATCCTTTACTTTGAAATCCTAACCGGAAGTATTACACGGTTGGATTAGCGTTAGCTTTAAAGTGGAAACTATATAATATTGTACATACGAAACCTCATTGATTCGATGTTCATTCAGTTCATTACCGGGAATAATTAATTCTTTAATTTAAAGTATTTCTGTATGTAAGGTGAATTCCAACAGCTCCCCAGGGTTGTTTTATTGCATTACCGTAAACCTGTAACTAATCGCGCACTCGAAATACAGGGGCGGCTGGTTTGACCACGCAAAAGTGAACGACGGCTGGCTTGACCGCAGTCTCTGAACGGTGTAGTACGTTACTTAACTTAGTCAGAATCTATCATTAAACCTTTGGGTTAGGGGTCGAAAAGTAAAAATTCTACTCATGCAAACAGTACAAAAACGACTCTGTTACTCAAAATCTACACAAATGCATCCAATAAATTACACAGAAACCTCAGAAAAGATGTATAAATCATAGGCATTTTAAAAAGGAAGGGAATCGTATTAGCCTAAACATATGATGGTGTTTAACTGAAGTAACAGTGGCTCTAGAAGATCAAGCTAAATAACCAATAAAAACACCATACCTGCTAATAAATAGACTCAATGATCCTGTGTGATTTAGCATTGAAGTCTGCTATCAAGTGTGTGTGTTTTGTGGGTGTAGTAATCGAGTACACCCAGTGCTTGAATTGGAATAAAAAGGTGCCAGTACTCTAAATCAGCAACTGTTTCAAGTCAATTTATTTATACAGCCCAAAAACAAGTATTTGGCTCAAAGTCATAGTATATCCTATAATGTGGTGGGTTTGTCTCTTTACTGTAGATTTTAGAAAGGCTCACTGTACTTAAACAAAATGACTCAGGGTGCATCTGAGATTAGAGGGGTGCAGGGGTAAAGTGGCGAGTGGACCTGACACCCTCTAGGGGGGTCCGGGGGCATGCTCCCCCGGGAAGATTTTTTTTTAAATATTGAAGTTAAATGCATCAATCTGGTGCACTTTGAGAGCATAATGAAGAGATATATGGATAACTCTCAACATCCATATGAAACAGAACTGTAAACAGACTTACTTTTTCTTTATGGATATAAAAGAAAGTAAAGCCTGACTCCTACTGGCGGCTGGTTAAATGACTCCTCGTCCCTGAGTACACTCACCATCTTGCAGCAGGAAAGGAGAGAGGGAATCCTTGTCCGGCGACAACCGCTGTCTTTTCGCACTATTATTAAGCCACGCTAACATTTTCGAAATGTTGTCATGCGTCATGACGTGCCGCTATCAGGTGGTGGATGATTAGGAACACCTGTGGAGCAGAGCCCTGATCTGATTGGTTGTCCTGCATCTTTTAAAAGCTCCATGTGCATCTAGAAACCTGTCAGTGCACCTTATAGCTGTTTGCCAACCGCCATTAAACCCAAAGAAGAAACATGTCAGTTGTTTGCCAACTGCCATAAAACAATAGAAGAAGAAGAAACCTGTCCGTGCTTTCTTCTCAGAGTGTTTTCTTCCATCCAGTTTGACCAGCTGCTGTCCGGTGAATCTCAGCTGAAGATGGCGACCTCCTTCAGATTCGGATCCACGATCGACCCGTACAGGACGGCTGCTGCTGAGAGGGCAGTGCTGCTGGAGGACGAGGAAATAAGTAAAACTAAACCTAGTTTTTACACATTTCATCATCCTAATTTATGGAATCAGGTCTAAGACAAAGCAACACTTTCTCAGAATCAAGCAAGACTAAGAGTTTAAGAGAAATACACTGTTGATGACACAATGTCATCATTTTCATCCTTTTTACTTAAATAGCTTCTTTCCTAGCAACCTTACAAAGTGCTTCACAGAGGTGCAAACACACACAATGCAAGAAATATCTCTTTTAAATCCTCTGGAGCAGAGAGAGGAGCTGTGGATTACTGTTATTGATTAATGCATCAGTGTTTCTTAGGGTCAAAAACACTAAACTCACAACTTAAAATGAAAGCGTTTAGTTTATTTAATAAAAGAGCACATGTTCAATGTGAAAAGTGACAGATATAGATTAGTTGCAATTTGGTGCTATATATATATATATATATATATATATATATATATATATATATACCTTTTAAACACCTTGAATTTCAGGGGGGGCGCGGGGCTCCGTAGGCGGGGCTCCGTTGGCGGGGCTCCGTTGGCGGTGCTCCGTTGGCGGGGCTCCGTTGGCGGGGCTCCGTAGGCGGGGCTCCGTTGGCGGGGCTCCGTTGGCGGGGCTCCGTTGGCGGGGCGCAGCGCCCCCCCAAGACAATGGCAGGGGAAACACTGACGTGTATTAATGACTTCTTCTGTGACTTCACATGTAATCTAACACAAGTACTCTACATCAAATATACACTGTTTCCTCAATAACTTTTTACCGCCACACATACATGTAAATATATCTAATATGTATATACGACCCAAATATGTATACATGTTCATTTAATTCATTTCTTATTTAAAAAGTGACTTACTACAATTCATCTTGTGTGAATCGTCCTGTTTTTCATCCTCACCCTGTTGCTTTTAAACTGTTTAAACTACTGAATTTCCCCACAGGGATTAACAAAGGTCCATCTAATCTAATCTAATCTAATCTAATCTTAAAGGTGGCAAAGAAGCACACCTGGATCCGGACACCCTCCTGCAGTGTCCCTTCGATAAGAACCACCTGATCCGGGTCTGCCGCTTCCCGTACCACCTGATAAAGTGCAGGAAGGTGAGTGACAGCAGCAGGTTATATATTTACATTAAAGTGGACGTAGGGACTTATTATCTAAAGTAAAGACGGGTAATATGGTAAAAATCCTTTATTTTCATATAAGATAAATCAACATAAAGCACCTTTTCTGGTATTGTGATGTATAACAGATGTTGCTGTGTTTTTTGAAAATCTGCATTTAGCTCTGATATAAACTTAAGCCGCTTTTTAAAACCTAATCAAAACATTTGATAACATGTATGTGAAGGTAGCTGCACGCCACAAAAACTAGGAACATGAAACTATGGATTGGTTTTTACCGTGTTTACCGTAACATTTCTATTACCATATATAAGTTATTTCATATCTCTAACAACCTAGATCCCCATATAGCATCGTTCTGTTAGATCACCTCTATTCTCCTGAGCTTCTGTGTGAATTACACACATGACATGAGAGGGAAGTAAAGTCAAAACCATATTTCTTCACGTACAGAAAGAACAGGAGAGCCGCAGCACACGCTCCCTTCTGTATAACATGTGTACAATGTGCAGAAGTGGAAAAATATAATGGGAAGAAACCAGTCAGAGGTTTACCACGGGATGGGTACCGAGCCCCGGTATTAAACGGGTCCCGGGGCTGAATTATTAAAGACCGTGGTACCGTTAAGCTCCGACGTTATCGGTCTTTTTATCGGTACTGAAGACATGTCAAAAATATGTCATATGTATTATTGCTACACAAACATTATATTGCAGTTTTAGTTTCGCCTACTCCGTTTCTAACACGCAGAAAGACTGCAAAATGCATCTATGATTATTTTTAGTATTTTTGATCTTTCCAATTCAGACGAGAGATCTCTCCCCCGCCTGTGTGCGAGGGGGCGGGGCAGTTTACACACACGCAGCTGCTACATGCAGCAACACACACACACGCAGCTGCTACATGCACCAACACACACACACACATGCAGCTGCTACATGCAGCAACACACAAACACACACACACGCAGCTGCTACATGCAGCAACACACACACACGGAGGAGATGGGGGAGAACGCGCTCCGAGGTGTGGTTAAACTTTACCCGTCTCGATGTGGACAATGCTCGTTGCCAAAAGTGCAATACGAGCATGTCAGGGCGGTAACACGAGCAATTTGTCTAAACATTTAGCAAAAGTGCTCCACATCCAGACGGAGGAATGCACCGGGTTCCACTGTCTTTCTAGTAGCTCTGTAGCCCCATCCACGCGTAACGTTTCCACGTCAGGTGTTCTGTATGCTAGCAGCAACACACGGAGTTAACTCAACTATACAAACATGGGTTAATGATTAAGAGTTATTTATTTTGTTAAAGTTTCAGCTATTCTGTTTACAGTTCTGTCATCACATTATTTAATACGATTTGTTAAAACATTGTTGTTTCTTTTGATGTGAAATATTATCTATTTAATTTAAATAAAAAGCAATGTTAGTTTTGTTCACAATTTAGTTAGTTTACCTTATTTTCTTTCTCCAAAAGAACCGATAAGAGTACCGAAGCACTGAAGCACGATCCCAACATTGAGCTCTTTGGTTCTAAGATATAACGACATTTAAAGCTTTGTATGTAAAATGTAAAAACCTCCATTACAGCAGCATCTCCTTTTGTCTCTGGCTGATGTAGAACCACCCGAAGCTGGCGAGAGAGTTGAAGACGTGTCCGTACAACGCTCGTCACCTGGTGCCTCAGAACCAGCTGATGTCCCACACTGAGACCTGCGAGGACCGCATCTCTGTGGACACTGAAGACCGTGAGACATCTCCTTTATACCGGCTCTGTTATACCTCATTCACACCAACGCAACTCCGGTTCAAGCTCCGTGCTAGAGCTTTTCAGGTTCAGAACCGGTTCTTCGGTTTAGCTCCGGCTCTTTTCACACCGCTCAGAGCCCGACTGGTGCTGCGTCATTGCGTCATCGTTTGCGTCATGACGTAACCGTTTGCGTGCCTGCTTCATAAAGCCAAACCGCGCGGAAACCCCTCACAGCTCACACCGACAACAACAACAATGGCCGATTGTGTTGAAGTGCTACTCGTTTTGGTTTTGGTAAAAACCAGCGGTTGCCAGCTCTTTCTGCAATTGTTGGAGAATTGCTTTGGACCGCGTGCTCCCCTCCAGCTTCCTCTGTACCTCTTCGGAAGACCAGATTCCCAGTAGGTAGCTGGTCTCTTCAGTGGACCACTGCTGCTTGTTAAGTTTCTCCATCGTTGTGTACAAACTGGATAAAACGCAGGCTTTTTGTTGTTGTTCAGGAGTAGATCCCGCCCCTGCCCCTGCCCCCGCCTCGACGTAAGCGTGACGTATGCGGTGCTTTTGCTCTAGCCGGAGAATTTTTTGGTGCTTGAAACGAACCGGATTCCGGAGCTAAGAGGCTGCTCCGCTTCGGTGTGAACAGGAAAACCCGGTGCTTTTCAAGCTCCAGCTCCGAACCGGCCCTGAAACACCGTTGGTGTGAATGAGGTATGAGAGAAACTGGTCCCCGGCTTGAGCTTCAATCTCAGGATCCATGTATTTGTGATCCTCTCCAGAATGGAAGTAGTCATCACATACAGAGCATCAACTAGTTCCTGAACAGTGTCCTTCACATGCTGATATACAAGAGAGGGAGTTACACCGTCACAAGATGGAGGAATAGAAAGCAGTATTCAATGTTTAGTTCAGATTAGCTCCACGTCAGAAATGATCATGCTTGTCATATGTCTCTCTCCATAGAGGCTGAATCATCATGTTAATCACATAGCTATCATATGCCTAAAACAGTCCTGATGCTCTTCTAGGTAATCATACATCCTGTCATGCACACAGCTACAGTTGGGATACCTTTGTTATCATGTTACTCTCAGATTGGAAGAGGACATTCAGTACATTGTGCTCTGTTTGCAGGCGGCAGCACCAACGGACTGATCCCCCTGCCGGTCCCAGTCAGCACCTGGGTCAACCCCGACATGTCCGAGAACTGGGACGATGGTAATGTTCCGTTATATAATAATGCTTTAAATCCTTCTCGTTATTCTCCCAGATTTGCTATCATGAGCATCAGATCCAATCCAACTTTATTTATACAGCACATTTAAAAACAATAGTTGACCAAAGTGCTGTGCATCAATAGATATATAAAAAGCAGCATAAATACATTTAGACAAAACCGATAGGAAAAAAAAACATACTTGTACATGAGAGTAACACATGCGTCACTTCCGGGCAAAAAGTACGGCCCCGCCCACTTTTGGGGGAAAGCAAAGCTGTGATTTGAATGGCGATCGAGCCTGAAGCCACAGAGCTCCTTTCTTCTTACAGGAAGTTCAGAAACACTGAACTCTGGATTTGTTTTAATGTTTGAGGTGCAATAAACGACACAGCAGCTTGTTGGCGTGATAAAACTATTATTCTCCGCCTCGCTCATGAGAGTAACAGCTGGCGAGATTACGGCCTCGCCTACTGATTTTAATTTAACCATATATCGAGCCCGATTCTCGATTTCATGTAATTGTTTGCCTGACTGAACATCGGGCTCTTTGAAGATCAGAAAATCCACGGTTTTCTTAAATGTCTGATCGGATTGGCAAAAACTTCAGAATGTGTTTTGACCGCCATTCAAATCACAGCGTTGTTTTCCCCCAAAAGTGGGCGGGGCCGTCATTTTCGCCCTGAAGTGACGCAGGTGTTACTCTCATGAATAGCCACACACAGAAAAACTCTCCAACACGACGTAAAAAAAAATATATAAAGAACAGGAATGCAGAAACAGAACGCTCTAAAAGTCCTAATTACATGAGACAATTAAGCATTTAAATAGATTATGACTAAGATATCTATTTATGAATAGAGAGCACAATATGAAATACAAGGAAATAAGTTAGAACACCAAACCCCCTCAACTTAAAGATAAGATCAGATGTACTTTATTGATCCCAATTGGGGAAATGTTTGCGTTGCAGCAGCTTAAAAAGACAAGGCATTGCACACGAGAGACATTAAGACATTTAAACATCTCAAAATATAAATAAAACGGCAATAAAAAAGTTGAAATAGCAATTTACAGTAAACAAAATATAAAGCAGGATATTATATACATTAAGTGTGTGAGGAATGGAATATTAAATCAAATATAAGTGTAAAATGTACATTGAGTTTAAGTCCAGTATGCCCCTGCAGGCGCCTGCTTCTTATGAAACATGCATGTGTGTTTTAAAGTGACACTCATATGTAACCTGATCTTCTCTCTCTCCCCTGCACACTCTGAACATTTGTCTGTGAAGGTAACACTGTTTTATTTTCTTTGTTTCTTGCAGAGGCCGACAACGCAGCGCCTCCATTTGTGTGGGGGGTGAACACGGTGATGGATCATCAGTAAGTGCTCTGATTCAGCTTAAAAACGTCATCATGCTGCACAGTATCCCCTGTCTTCTGTCTCTCATTGGTTACTTTGAAAGGGTTCGTAAAGTCAACATTTACTGAGAAAAGAGAGACGTTATCATTTCCAAAAGGACAGATGTCCCTGCCTGGAGACAGTCTTTAAAGATAGTCAAATGTAAAGATATTCTCACACTCATCCTAATTCACCTTATTTCTTAGTAAAGTTAACATGTGTTGATTCCTAAAACATGGCAAGTAGATTTGAATGAGTTTGTGTTCTGACATTGTGTTGTAACATCTTGAAAAATGCACTAACGTAGGTCCTGATTGGACGGCATTACAGAAGATTATTTAATCTAACTTGCCCTAAAATGTAGGAACCCTGATTTTACAGAGCCATAAATTACCAACGAGTGTTTGAGCTTTAACAGGATAACAGTACAACTTTTAAAAAATCGCATTATGCATCGTTTTGTGCAACAATTTTAAGGAACTTGCAAACAAAGGCGGTCAAACGTAGAAGAAATCGTCGCTTTCGAAGCTAAATCCCCAATAATTCAGGACTGTTGGATGTAAAACAACATTTCTTTTCCTCACGGACGGCAAAAGAAGTCCGACATTATACGATTTAAAATAAAAACAATAATCGTGGCTTGATATTGAGTAAGAAAATGTTTTCATGAACCCCACAGCTTCCGGTCTTCCAAGACCCGACCGGACAAAAAGACGTGGTGCAGGCACGAAACAATCTACCAATAGAAATACATTGCTTTTAAAATCGTTCTGTGTGACACGAAAAAATGGAAAAATGTCGTGACTATAAAGGTCCTGACGCACCAAGCCGATTTCGGCCGTCGATGAGCGTCCTGTCGCCCTACTCAGATTGGTGTCCCGCCCCGTCGTGTCTTTTCGGCCGTGCCGACACCTTCCGCTAGGCTGTCGGCAAAAGAAATCATTCTGATTGGCTGTTCAGCTAGCGAATCAGTGCATGAGAAGCGAAACGGAAGTGAAGAAGGCACACAGACGCCTATTATTTTTCACTTTCCAGTACCGCACTAAACATGTTATTGATAAGTCGCTATGCGAAACAGTCTGTGATGGACGAGAGTGAAAATGGAACGCACGCTATTTGTTTATATCACACAGTCTGTTCTTCTTCTCTCGGTTATCTCTCAGTCTGTCTTCCGGTTGTTGCCTCTTTTGAATGACGAATACACACTACCGCCGCCTGCTGGTAAGGAGAGTTATTGCCACTCACGCATGTGCAGTGCGTACGTGCTACTCGGCCGTCGGCTGAAGTCTTTGCGGTGTGTTCCAGTGCGACACATGGCCAAGACGCAGAGACGTGAGGCGACACATCAGTCGGGTCCGTCGGGACGTGTTCTTTGGAGTCAGCTTGGTGCGTCAGGGCCTTAACTCGAAATGCCGTGAGACTGGGTTGTTCTGTCTTATACACTCGGGCCTTCGTTATCAGGAGCACCTCCTTGAAAGAGTGCTTCAGTATTTCCCAAACAGCATGTATTATGTTTTTTAGTACGTTCTTTGTGTGTCTCTGCAGATTTAAGATGAAGCCGACCAACAAGCTGGGTCCGAGCTTCAGGACCCCCAACACGCTGCCCTGGGCCGAGTTGTAAATCATGACGTGTGAACAAATAAAAACAAAGTAACGTGTTATATAAACGCATGCATTGATATTTCTTTTAAAATGTGTTCTCAGCATGTTCTTAACCTTAACCCCATTTCAAGTTTTATCAACGCTCGCTGAGGAAACTGATGGCCTTCAATCTTGTTTTTGAGTTTTGGGTGTTAGTGTGTTGTATTCTGTGTGCTTGTTTTTATTAAAAGGTGCTTTTTTTGTTATGAACGTCTTCATTAATGAATTGCATGTTTTTCTGCATGACGGAATTGTTTTACTAAAACATATATCATCAAAACATGAAATATAATATGCTTTAAAATAATTTAAATAAGACCCAAATGTTTATCCTGAGTAGACAAATAAAAATACTATAAAAGAACATTTTAAAGTAGTAGGAAAAAGACATTTGGAAACATACACATTCTGCACGCTGTGTGCACAGCTGGACTGGTTAACAGAACATTTAATGTAATATAGTAACGCATGTAGACGCCGCACATACACACGTATACATGCATATGTTCCTAATTCACAATTTTTTATTAATTGGCTGTTTTTAAAATCAGAATGTACAATATAGAGCATTTTTAAACATGAAGTGTCACTGAGCGGCCACTGGGGGGCAGCACTCATCAACTCCAACACTGAAGACATCTCTGTTCCTTTGAAAGAACAAGAGGGCAGTCTCAGTAAAATAATAGGCTTTAAAAATAACCTAACGAGTGCATTGAACATGTTACTTCAATAGAGTCAGGAAACTTTAGATAACTAAAGCAAGTATTGGAAAAAAAACATAAAAATACCTTAAAAGTTTGACCTAGAAACAAAAATGGAGTTGATGAAAAATACAATAAAATATGGAAATGCCATTCAAATGTGTAAAGGACAAATATAAAGAATTAAAGAATATATAGGATGGAGATTTTTTTTTATAACATTTGAAAAACATACTTTGAAACTACAAGGAATATTTAAAACAAACACATATTGTACTTTTTCTGAACTCTGCAAAAGTAAATATAAATGTCTGATAAGGCAGGAAATTATATACATTTTGAATAAAAAATAAAAGTTTACAGAATAGAAAAAAATGAAAAAACAATAAGTAAAAAATGCTTTTAAAATACGTCAAAAAAGAAAAATATATTAACTTTCAACTAGAAAAAATATAGAACTTAAAAAGAACATTATTTCTCTCTAAAATTATGTAAAAAGTGGCATAAAAAGAAAATACTGAATACTTTCCATTTTTCATGGAGTAATTGGTGTGTGTGTGTGTGTGTGTGTGTGTGTGTGTTTGTGTGTGTGAGAGAGGGGGGACAGAGCTCTGTCATTTCTAAGTGGCATTATTGATGTCATGTGATGAAGGTCTATTATTAGACGTGTTGAGCTGTGTGCTGCGAGCTGCTATCTCATTTCTCCTCGGAGTACGTGCACCGTGTGTGTCGAGAAAACTCTGTTCCTACCTGTCCTCCGAGCTCGAGTTAGTCCTGACCTCTTAAACTCGTGTCTGCCTGGGATTAGATGTCTCGTTGACTCTTTGAACACGACTCAGGGGTAGTAATTGATGCTCACTGCAGAGATATACTGCCTGCAGGAACCTGACGCTGCAAATTAAATATCAGTTTCTTATTAGAAAGCCAGCACGGAGCAAGGTTTAGAAATAGCTCTGTGCATGTTGTCCTTGTCCAGATTATTGAATACTGTACATCCTGCTGTGAGGAGCTATTCTGGAAGATGCTTCCTAGATTTACAGCAAAGACTCTGTATGAAAACATAGAAGAAACAAGAGTACGGAGGTCGTCGGGTGCAAACACACTACGATGACCCAAAACTCTTCCATCAGGAGAAACACGCTGCAGCTTCAGAAAGGATGCAGATATGAAAACACAAATGCTCCACATGAAGAAACATCTCCAGCACACAGCTGGGAGAGCAGGGGACACTAAAGAGTGACGCACACAGCTGGGAGAGCAGGGGACACTAAAGAGTGACGCACACAGCTGAGAGACCAGGGGACACTAAACAGTGACGCACACAGCTGGGAGAGCAGGGGACACTAAAGAGTGACGCACACAGCTGGGAGAGCAGGGGACACTAAAGAGTGATGCACACAGCTGGGAGACCAGGGGACACTAAAGAGTGATGCACACAGCTGGGAGACCAGGGGACACTAAAGAGTGATGCACACAGCTGGGAGACCAGGGGACGCTAAAGAGTGACGCACACAGCTGGGAGAGCAGGGGACACTAAAGAGTGACGCACACAGCTGGGAGACCAGGGGACACTAAACAGTGACGCACACAGCTGGGAGAGCAGGGGACACTAAAGAGTGATGCACACAGCTGGGAGACCAGGGGACACTAAAGGGTGACACACAGCTGGGAGACCAGGGGACACTAAAGAGTGACGCACACAGCTGGGAGACCAGGGGACACTAAAGAATGACGCACACAGCTGGGAGACCAGGGGACGCTAAAGAGTGAGGCACACAGCTGGGAGACCAGGGGACACTAAAGAGTGACGCACACAGCTGGGAGACCAGGGGACACTAAAGAGTGACGCACACAGCTGGGAGACCAGGGGACACTAAAGAGTGACGCACACAGCTGGGAGACCAGGGGACACTAAAAAGCACTAAAATGGTGTTAACATGGAGCCTTCTCTGATGTGCATCTGCTCCAAAATCTTATGAGGTCTTCCTTGGTCAAGGACACGTCAAGGACACACGCCTCCACCAACACGCCTCCAACAAGTGTCCTTTCTGTAGTCTTGTTGATAAGTAAACAAAAACATAGAGCACTGGTTCCCATTCATGATGAACCCCCTGCACCGCTTAATTAGAGGCAGTGCTATTAGCAGGTGCTCCTAACCTGCCCCCCCCCTGGGTTGTGGAAACATGTATTCGAGCTGTAAAAGGTGTACATTCATGTCTTCTCACACACACACAACCTCACACTCACCCGCTGAGCCTGTGGCACTTTACAATGATAAAGTAGTCCTGAGTCACTTGAGACTGGACTGCGAATTTCTAAAATGAGAGCAGTGAAGAACATGTGGGCTTGAGGAGGAGGGGGGGCATTTTTTAAGCCGCGTGTTCTGGTGTGTTGCCAAAAAGAAAAAGTCACACTTGAAGTTACTGTCTGTCAGCTGTCCGCGGTGTTCAGACGTTATCATGACCTCTCTGGAGACATGCAAACTACCAGCTGTGGCTTTAATACCCCAAACCTGAAAAAACCAAGCATGAAAGGACTGAGCAGAACCCAGATCTGTCCCGACTTCAAGATCTCCTATCATGCTATTTTAAGGCATATTATGGGTATCAGATTATAAAAATATATAAAACAATGTTTATGAAGTGTTTTGCTCAAATACCAAACAGATCATGCATTCTAGACATCCCTCATTTCAGCTGTTAGAGAAAAGAGGAGGTGGAGCTAATGCCTGCTCAGAATTCTCCCAGCAGAACTCAGCTAAATGCTGCCGTGATTAAACGCCATCATGTTCCAAACCACATCAAGCATTATTTCTGAAACAGTATGGAGCTCAAACTCTTTCTCTCTCTCAGGTTTACCACAAGGTGACAGCGAGAGACAGCGCGGCACACACACACCCGCAGCCTGGCTGGGAGTTTGTGTGTGTGCCCAGGCTGAGTTCCTCGGTGTCTCGCTGTCTCGCCGACCCCACACCAGTGAGCCAACCCACAGTGTCCCGCTCCTCGCAGCAGCGAGCCTCGCAACGTCCTGCCGAGTGTGTGTGTGTGAGGAAGTCCGCGGATTGGTCCAAACGTAACGGCTCCGCGGACGTTACGTTACGTGACTATACCCGAAATACGTCACTATACCCAAGAAGTAAACAATGGAAAAAGAGAAATGCCCAACGAGGCGTTCTGGGGCAGCATAGACAGGTATTTTCTGTGTTAGAGTTTTACTCGCTACAGGGTGTACCTTCGTAACACAAGGGGACGGGTAATAACCGGAAAAGCATGACATGGGACCTTTAAATCCAGAACACAGAATTTGTTTATTTGACACTAAACACTACTGCATATTTACAATTGTTACATGTACAACAATTCACTGGCCTCTGTTTTCATGAAACTCAACTAATTCGGTCTTTTCTCAGATCTGAAACTACGCTAGCATCTGCGCTAGCTCCCAAAGAAGCTAAGGTAGATTCTGAGTTACAGACCTGCATTAATGGGTCCTAAAACCCTGACATGAGTCGGCATTTATGCACGCTGTGCCCTGGTCTGGAGGTCAATGGTTTCCTGAATGTGTTTTTGGTTGTTATCCTGGAGTAAGGTCTATGGTTAACACAAGCTGAAGAGATTTAAATGTTGTGTTCTGCCACATAAAATACCTCAGTAAATACTCCACTGGTGGATTTAAAAACAGAGGTTGCTAACCAGTGTTTAAATGAGACGACTAAATGTCATCACACCCAACATTAGCCGCCTTTAGCTTAGCGGCGGTGACGTGAAGTCATGTGACCGTGTTGTAGTTCCTTTATAGCCCAACATTAGCCGCCTTTAGCTTAGCGGTGGTGACGTGAAGTCATGTGACCGTGCTGTAGTTCCTTTATAGCCCAACATTAGCCGCCTTTAGCTTAGCGGTGGTGACGTGAAGTCATGTGACCGTGCTGTAGTTCCTTTATAGCCCAACATTAGCCGCCTTTAGCTTAGCGGTGGTGACGTGAAGTCATGTGACCGTGCTGTAGTTCCTTTATAGCCCAACATTAGCCACCTTTAGCTTAGCGGTGGTGATGTGAAGTCATGTGACCGTGCTGTAGTTCCTTTATAGCCCAACATTAGCCTCCTTTAGCTTAGCGGTAGTGATGTAAAGTCATGTGACCGTGCTGTAGTTCCTTTATAGCCCAACATTAGCCGCCTTTAGCTTAGCGGTGGTGACGTGAAGTCATGTGACCGTGCTGTAGTTCCTTTATAGCCCAACATTAGCCGCCTTTAGCTTAGCGGCGGTGACGTGAAGTCATGTGACCGTGCTGTAGTTCCTTTATAGCCCAACATTAGCCACCTTTAGCTTAGCGGTGGTGACGTGAAGTCATGTGACCGTGCTGTAGTTCCTTTATAGCCTAACATTAGCCTCCTTTAGCTTAGCGGTGGTGACGTGAAGTCATGTGACCGTGCTGTAGTTCCTTTATAGCCCAACATTAGCCTCCTTTAGC
Source organism: Dissostichus eleginoides (assembly GCA_031216635.1). NCBI lineage: Eukaryota > Metazoa > Chordata > Actinopteri > Perciformes > Nototheniidae > Dissostichus > Dissostichus eleginoides. The sequence goes on along the minus strand of CM062267.1, from coordinate 3,670,261 downwards.
TTAGCGGTGGTGATGTGAAGTCATGTGACCGTGCTGTAGTTCCTTTATAGCCCAACATTAGCCACCTTTAGCTTAGCGGTGGTGACGTGAAGTCATGTGACCGTGCTGTAGTTCCTTTATAGCCCAACATTAGCCTCCTTTAGCTTAGCGGTGGTGACGTGAAGTCATGTGACCGTGCTGTAGTTCCTTTATAGCCCAACATTAGCCATCTTTAGCTTAGCGGTGGTGACGTGAAGTCATGTGACCGTGCTGTAGTTCCTTTATAGCCCAACATTAGTGGAAGTCTTTAAATATTCAACGTAAAAATTACAAAACCATTTGAAAGATACAGTTTTTTATTTCATGTTTTTCTGCAGTAAAATAAAACTTTTCAGCATGTAAAAATAATCCAAAACAAACATACGTACATTTTCCTCAAACTGCAGGATACAGTTCATGTGTCGAACACAGATTTTAAAATAATCTACATAAGGTGTGTGTGTGTGTTTGAGACTGGACACACACACACAGCTGCTCAGTGTTATTCATGATACACGAACGATACCACTGAAGGATACTGTAGGTTAACCTACTTTACTATAACCACAAACATACAGTGGTTATATCATACAGAGAGAACTGGAGCTCTGAGGGACTGGGAGGAGGGTTTTATGGTGAAATCATTGAGAATATACCAGAGCGATTGAAGTATTTGATCTGACATTTGTAATACTTCTGCTGTGAATAAAATAGAAATGCTTTATCGTAGGGCTGAACAATTAATGGGAATTTTAACGCAATTATCAAATACAGTTTCCCCACAGCAGACGCACATTAATAACATCCGCTGGCGCGCCATAAATACGTCGATAGTGTAAGTGCAGTCGGATTCTCTTGAAGCCCGGTCGCCTTCCCCTAAGTCTTTTGAATTATCCTAAACACTATTCCTTGACCCCGTGACGTTTCACACAGAGGTCAAGGAATAGTGGTTAGGAGAAGACGATAGGAACTGATTTTTGGACAATTCGACCGCAACCATAGTCTTGTCAAACCTTGTCGGTTAGTCGTTGTTCCCATGATTGTTCCAGTCCATTTTTCCTATGATCCTTCCCCCATGTTCCCCGGTTTGTACCTGTTTAGTTGTTCTTTGTTATCAGCTTGTTTGTCGAAGTAAATTCTTTATCTTGTTTTGCCTTCCTGTCTAATCGTGACAACACCAGGTAAAATAATCGCATTTATAATATTTTTCCCCAAATGTTTCAGCCCTACTTTGATATTTAAGGTGCAATTTAAAGTCAGAAGACTGTTAGAAAAGACATGTAAGCAATTTTTCAAAATGCTTAACTTGTGCTCATTACAGTTATTAATTGCATTAAATGTGTAACTTTGCAACTTTGGCAGTGCAATCCTCGTCCCTCCATCAGAAATGCCTCCAGCTTGTTGCATGTGAACAGTCAGCTTCAGGTCCATACGCTGCGGTGCACTTTTATAAAATCAGTCTGTTGTCTTATACAATCTCCAGATTTTCCGTCACAGAATTCCTCCTCAGAACGGGAGCGTATCCATGAAGATTTTGTCCACGATGGGCGGCGGGGGCACGAGGTCCTCCAGCTTCAGGTAGAAGATGCGCTGATGTCCCTGAGTGCAGAGAGTCCGGAGCTCAGGAAGCTTCCCCAACAGTCGGGAGAGGTAATGAGGCCGGAGGGAGTCTGACCCGCAGGCGGAGAGGTGGTCCTTCAGGGAGGTGATCAGCTGGTTCTGAAGATCCTCCACTCGCTTCGGCTCTTTGAGACCGTGTCTGTCTGCAGAAGAGACAAGGAGACACGTTAAAAGAGCTTATAGTTTTATGTTGCTACAGAGCTGAAAGGTGGCCAATAGTGGGCTATAAACAGAGATTTCAAAAGTACACACATCCTTTACTCAAGTAGAAGTACAGATACTTGTGTTTAAAAATACTCTGGTGAAAGTAGAAGTACTGACTAAACTTCTTTACTCAAGTAAAAGTAAAGAGGCTTTGAAATGTACTTCAGTAAAAAGTACCCATAACTAGCAGCTGTTTTAAAGAGTACCTGACCTCCCTTTATATTAATAGAACAATAATGTCATTGTTAGCTAATGAATGTTTCCATGCTGAACAACGGCAACATGACAACGTTTTCATTGGTCCCTCTTCTTTAGAGAAGACCAGGAAATGATGGATACACGGATCGTGTTCAAATCAATAGGCACGCAATGACTCTAAATAATAATGATCACGCCACCACACACACATTCAAACTAAAGGAACCAGCCTGTTTGGAACATGGAAGAAGTAGAAAGTACAGGTATTTGGGTTCAACATGTAAGAAGTAGAAAGTACAGGTATTTGTGTTCAAAATGTAAGAAGTCAAAGTAAAAAGTCGTCAGAAAGGATAAGTAGTGGAGTAAAGTACTGATACCAGAAAGATGTACTTAAGTACAGTAACAAAGTATTTGTACTCCACTACTTCCCACCCCTGCAGCACGGTCACATGACTTCACGTCACCACCGCTAAGCTAAAGCCGGCTAATGTTTTTACTTACTGTGTGCATTACATAACGCCTCATAAGCACATTTAAACATATACCAGAAAACTTGCAATATAAAAAACGATAGTGTTAATGTCAGTCATGAGTGGGTGATTTCTGTTAGTTAGTCTTTTACCCTGTTCACCTGCAGTTCCTCCCTTTTAATAGATTTTTAAAGCTGAACGCTCTGTGCTGACAGAAGTGTTAAAGCCTCTGCGGTGCAACAACTCCCGGCTGTAAATGTATACGGCAGTGTGTTCGGCATGCTGTGATAATATATATAACTTGTGCACCATACATGAGGTCGTGTCTCACACCTGTCCTGTCAGTCCTGTGTTGTGTAACTCTCTTATTGTCCTCGAGCAAACCCTGTCCTCGCCGAGTAAAAATAAGTCTGATTTAACTTTAAAGTGTGATATGTCCACTAATGAAGGTTTTTTTGCATTTGGAGCCTTAGGGTTAAATAATGTCTTAATTAAAAATCAGAATCAGAAACAGGTTTATTACCAAGTGGGTTTAGACGTACGAGTAATTTGACTTGATGTCGTGGTGCATACATAAAAAATAACATTAAAAAATATAGTAAAATATAGCAGTATTTACATTTTTTCGCAGGGCCCAAGTTAAGAAGAAAATCGACTTTATTACATAAAAACTAAAACAAATTACACCCTATTTTGCAAATGTTAATTTGATAGTAGCTTCGCGTGAATACTGTTGACAGAGGAAGGGTGAGGTGGTATGACAGTGACTGGGAGAGGGATGAATTTGTCTTGATTTGATTAATAAACTAAATAGTTAGAAACAGCTCTTACCAGCGATGATGACGAGCGCAGTGAGGCAGGAGAAGGAGGAAACGTCGAGCTTCATGCGATGAAGGCTCTGAGAGAACTCTAAAATGGAGTCGATCCAGTCCCCGAAGCCCCGGACGCACTGAGTTCTGTGAAGCACCGCTCCGCTGCAGAACACCAGCTTCTGCAGGTCAGGGTCCGAGCTTTAGGAAATAGATCAAATGTTCTGTTATCCAGGGCTGAAGGAATATCACGTGTCAGCAGAGAGAGGGAACAACGAGGCGGTTCACGAGAAACAAAATCACATATAGGGAAAACAACGTCTAAAGGGAAACTTACCAAAATCAAATGGTACTTTTACCTGAAAGAAATATGAATTTAATCTGAGTTTAGTTTGGGATTTTTCTGGTAAATGTAGGACTTTGTCATCTAAGGAAAATATTGAGGGTTTTCTCCTTTAATATTATTTTCTCTATTGCAGTTTTAGGAGTTTATAAATCATAAAATATCTTCTTTAACTTTTATCTTAAAAAGTTAAAATACTTCTAACTTTATTTCGGGTGTTTTCGGACTGGAGAGAGGTTTTTTTGGGGGGAAATAATTGAATCTGAAATGTGTAATCCTTCTGCTGGGAATATAATCATAATGCTTTATCGTAGGGCTGAACAATTCATTCAAGTTTTAACGCAATTATCAAATATACAAATCGCAGAAAGTGCGACTAAATCTTGGAAATTCGAAGTAAAATCATTTATTTTTGGTGTTTTCAAGTTTCTTTGTGGTTAATTTACAAGTTCTTTATTGCAAATATTTACCCAGGGCATCAGGAGAGAGGGAATGACTAGCAAAACACTTTTACAATTTACAAGGATCAAAATCACAAATATACAAAAGGAAAATCGTGTAAAGGAAAACTGTTGCCAAAATCAGATGGTACTTTTACTCGAAAAATAAATATGAATTTAATCTGAGTTTATTTTGAGATGTTTCTGGTGAATGTAGGACTTCTTCCTCTCAGAACAATATTGAGGGTTTTCTCCTTTAATATTATTTTCTAAAAACTAACTTGGAAATTCTAACTTATTTTTGGTGTTTTCAAGTTTCTTTCTGGTTAATTTCTGACTCCTTTATTGATCATATCTATCCAGAGCATCAGGAATATGACATGTGAGCTGTATGATGAACATGCTCTCACCGATAGGCCAGCCTCAGGATGAAGAGTTCGACGAAGGCCGACTCGAGCAGCAGCTCCCGGTCCTCGAGGCAGAACTCTGAGAAACCCGGGATGTTCTGAGCCCAAATCCTCACCACCTCCGTGCAGGAAGTGAGCAGATCGTAGAACTGCTGCACGTCAGAGGAGTCCACCTTCTGGGTCGGACTCACTGCCGTCTCCTCGTACTGAAACAGGAAGGAAGGAAGCAGGGAAATTAAAGACATCATCTCAAACAGGTAATCTACATCGATGGCGCATTAGGGCACTTTAGGACGAAGACGTTTTAATATTCTCTCATATTATAACATTTGTAAAAAAGACCTTGAAATGTGGGATAGGAAGAAATGTAACTATACTCTGAGATTAAAGTGTGAGATTAACACTTAATCTCACACTTTTTAATCTCACACTTGTTGAGACGGGGGAGGGACGTCACTTTATGGCGAAGACATTTTAATATTCTCTCAGATTATGAAGTCATAGATTTGCAAAAAGACCCTCAAATTGGGGATATAAAACATTTTGAATATTCTCTGAGATTAAAGTGAAGAATGAGCCAGACTTTCCAACTCAATTACAACATTTGTGAGAAGAAAATATCGGGAGTTTGCACAAAAAACCCTCAGATTAATGATTTGAACATTTTGGATGGTTCAATGGCCGTAATACGAAGCCAAATATCTCACACGATCTAATTTTTCAGGTTTTGTTGTTGTTGTTGTTTACCTTGGAGTAATCCAGCTTCCCCACCCCGGGGTTGGAGTCGATGTGCGCTCGGACCAGAGCAGCGATCAGACTGACCGGAGACACGGAGGACGCCGCCGCCGTCGCCTCGGCAACGACCTTCGGCTTCGACGGCAGACGACCTCTGCGACCTTTCAGACCGTCCGTCCTCACAACTGGAGGAAAGGGAGACGAATCAGCTGTTAATGTTTACACTGTGTGTGTGTGTGCTTGTATGTCTGTGTGTGTGTGTGTCCATGTATGTATGTATGTATGTATGTATGTATGTATGTATGTATGTATGTATGTATGTATGTATGTGTCTCTGTCTGTCTGCCTGTGTGTGTGTATCTCTGTGTGTGTGTGTGTGTGTGTGTGTGTCTGTCAGTGTGTGTCTGTGTGTATGTGTGTCTGTGTGTGCGTGCCAGTGTGTGTGTGTGTACGTGCTTGTCCATGTATGTATGTATGTCTGTCTGTCTGTGTGTGTGTGTCTCTGTGTGTGTGTGTGTGTGTGTGTGTGTGTGTGTGTGTGTGTGTGTGTGTGTGTGTGTGTGTGTGTGTGTGTGTGTGTGTGTGTGTGTGTGTGTGCCAGTGTGTGTGTGAGACTCACCTTCCCTCACCATCCCCACGTTCAGACACTTCTGGAAGCGACAGAACTGGCAGCGGTTCCTCCTCCTCTTATCCACCGGACACTCTTTGGAGGCGAGGCAAACGTACCGGGAGTTCTTCTGAACTGTTCGCTGTGGAAACAACAAGGAAGAGTTAATCTCAACCTGCATCAAAATATTCTATCTTAGTCTCTAAATGAGAGGGGAAGAAAACACTCAATATCCAATTTCCATCATCAGGAAAATCCTCAAATGAAGTCCAACAGAATTCACAATATATCGTGATATCTATAAGAAATGTAAAACATAATAAAAGCAAGTACGCATAAGCATCAGTTTGCCTTATAATGACTGCATGCACTTCATTATTAAAATCTAAGTGGGTGTAGTGCAAGCAAGTTGTTTGGTAATGCACATTTTTTAATGGACTCATAGTCTGACAATAAAGCTGATGATGGAGATATTAATGGACAGTGTCTGTGTGGGTCTGTGGGAGATGGAAGTTACAACATCAAAGAGGCCCTATTGTGCTTTCTGTAGCGTTCCCTCTCCTGTAGTGATTTCTATAAGTGTTAGTGGATGTAAATGTTCTGCAAAGACCAAAATCCCTGTGTTCCTCCAGAGGACGTTTCTCTCTCTTTTCCTACCTTTTATATTCTTTAACTGTGTTTATGTATGCACCATGTGTTGTGAAAATACTGAGTGTCCTCTTCCAATCTGAGAGTAACATGCTAACAAAGGTATCCCAACTGTAGCTGTGTACATGACAGGATGTATGATTACCTAGAAGAGCATCAGGACTGTTTTAGGCATATGATAGCTATGTGATTAACATGATGATTCAGCCTCTATGGAGAGAGACATATGACAAGCATGATCATTTCTGACGTGGAGCTAATCTGAACTAAACATTGAATACTGCTTTCTATTCCTCCATCTTGTGACTGTGTAACTCCCTCTCTTGGATATCAGCATGTGAAGGACACTGTTCAGGAACTAGTTGATGCTCTGTATGTGATGACTACTTCCATTCTGGAGAGGATCAGAAATACATGGATCCTGAGATTGAAGCTCAAGCCGGTGACGAGGGATATTTTTCTAACAACCATGTACACCAAGGAAAATTCCTCGTATGTGTGAACCTACTTGGCAATAAACCTGTGTCTGAATCTGATTGATATATTTGTCGAATGCTTCATATAGAATCAGAGCTCTGGTTACCTTGAAGAAGCCCTTGCAGCCCTCACAGGTCCGGACCCCGTAGTGCTGACAGGAGGCGTTGTCTCCGCACACCGCACAGCACCCCTCGTTTCCTGAGAGGCTTTTTAACTTCGGCGATAAGCTGCCGTCCAGCTGATCGGACCCCGCCTCCAAAGAGAAGCAGCACATTGGTGGAGGGGGAGGGGGAGGGGAGAAAGGATCCTGAAGATGAGACAGATCCTCCACGGAGCTGAAGGTGAAGAACGACGCCTCCTGGGGGTTAGATGGGTCGTCTGGAGCCCAGAACGATGGGCCGTAAGAGGGGTCCCAGCCGGCGGAAGGCTGGAAGCGAGGTGTGGAGGGGGAGGAGGTGAAATCTGACCCCCCAGGAGAGGAAGATTCATCGGGGAAGCTCAGTGAGAAAGCCCCGCCCGGGTAGCATCCGTACACCTGGAGGTCATCCACTTTAAAGGGGGTCTCCATGCCCGGGGCCGCTGTAAACTGACAGGAATAAGAGTTGAAGTCGTGGTGGGGGTCGACCAGAGAGTTGATGCTGGGCAGGGTGGGGGTGGGGGGGGGGACGTTCGAGGTGAGTCTGGCGATAAAGTCCGTGCTCTGGAAGTCGGAGAGGCCCAGGTTGAGATCGTAGAGCTGGGGGGACCCGAGGGGGGGGCGTGCTGAGGGTGGATGCAAGTCATGGCTGCAGAAACACAAACAAAAAGACAGGTGTTTAAAAGTGTCTTCAGAACTAGAGTCAAGGTTCAAGGCTTTTATTGTGATGTGTCCATAGCTACGGTGTAGTACTCTGTCTGTCTGTGCGCTGGGGACGGTGCTCATGTGCTCGGATCATGGGTGGATTATAGAACACGGGTCTGGGGCTCCAAAGTGGCCCCTGATGTCATTTATCTATCTATCCATCTTCACATATTTGTAACTCAAAGGCACGAGCACCGGCTAAGAGACTCAAAATGACTATAACAAAAGAAGCAACCACAAAAATTATGACAAAAAGACAATTCCTGACTAGAAAGAGACTCAAAAACAACACAAGAAGACAATACAACTGCAAAAACACACAAAAGAACCACAAAGAGACGACTAAAACACACAAAAGGACCACAAGAGACGAGAGAAAACTACAAGGAGACCGACAGTAACCACAAAGATGCACGGAGAATTCTAAAGAGACACAAACTGAACAGAGAGAGACACAAAGTGAACAGAGAGAGACAGAGAGAGACACAAAGTGAACAGAGAGAGACACACAAAGTGAACAGAGAGAGACACAAAGTGAACAGAGAGAGACACAAAGTGAACAGAGAGAGACACAATGAGAGAGAGACACAAAGTGAACAGAGAGAGACACAAAGTGAACAGAGAGAGACACAAAGTGAACAGAGAGAGACAGAGAGAGACACAAAGTGAACAGAGAGAGACACAAAGTGAACAGAGAGAGACAGAGAGAGACACAAACTGAACAGAGAGAGACACAAAGTGAACAGAGAGAGACAGAGAGAGACACAAGTGAACAAGAGAGACACAAAGTGAACAGAGAGAGACACAAAGTGAACAGAGAGAGACACAAACTGAACAGAGAGAGACACAAAGTGAACAGAGAGAGACACAAATGAACAGAGAGAGACACAAAGTGAACAGAGAGAGACACAAAGTGAACAGAGAGAGACACAAAGTGAACAGAGAGAGACACAAAGTGAACAGAGAGAGACACAAAGTGAACAGAGAGAGACACAAAGTGGCAGTAAAGAAGAAGCAGTAGTAACCACAAAGGCTAAAGGAACACAAAAAGACACTTGATGACAAAAAACTAACAAAACAGGAACAAATTAATTAAAAAAACTACGAGACACTAAAGGAGCTCAAACAGCTACAATGAGACTCATTACGACTGCCAAGATGGTGTGTGTGTGGTGTGTGGTGTTGTGTGTGTGTTTGTGTGTGTGTGTGTGTGTGTGTGCACAGTTGTATAATGTGAGTAAATCTAGAGCGTCTCTGCTTATGGCATCAGTAGCAATCAGTGTGTCATATATTACTATATACTGTATGGCGTTGTGTGTGGTGTTGTGGTGTGTGTGTGGTGTGTGTGTGTGTGTGTGTGTGGTGTGTGTGTGGTGTGTGTGTGTGTGGTGTAGGGTGACTTTGAGTCGGGAGCTCAGGGCCAACACACACACAAACGATACACACGCGTTCATACCACACTATTAATACTGTGCATATCAGCTGCGTAATGTTTGTATACTGTCTCACATTCATCCTAAATGTTACTCTGAAGTTGACGGCTCTTTGTATTTCTGATTAGATGCTACATTTACATTTGTAAATTGCAATGACAATAAAGTTCAATCCTATTACGATCAGGTTTATTGCCATTAAATACAAAGAATTGAACTTAAGGTGAGGATAATAAACTAGTACTGCAAAAGTCAACAAACAGTCAAATGATGTTCAGTATCTGTTTCAAATCACTCGACCTGTGAACTCCCACGAAGCTGATATCATGACGCTATCAGCTGTGTGTGTGTGTAGTGTATGTATAAGTAGAGCAGCAGCTCTGTGTACTTGTACTGTAACATGTGTGTATTTGTACTGTAACGTGTGTGTATTTGTACTGTAACGTGTGTGTACTTGTACTGTAACATGTGTGTATTTGTACTGTAACATGTGTGTACTTGTACTGTAACGTGTGTATTAGTACTGTAACATGTGTGTACTTGTACTGTAACGTGTGTATTTGTACTGTAACGTGTGTGTATTTGTACTGTAACGTGTGTGTACTTGTACTGTAACATGTGTGTATTAGTACTGTAACATGTGTGTACTTGTACTGTAACGTGTGTGTACTTGTACTGTAACGTGTGTATTAGTACTGTAACATGTGTGTACTTGTACTGTAACATGTGTGTACTTGTACTGTAACATGTGTGTACTTGTATTGAACTCTGTGACTGTGTACTGTACGTGTGTGACTTGTACTGTAACATGTGTGTACTTGTACTGTAACATGTGTGTACTTGTATTGTAACATTATGTACTTGTTGTAACGTGTGTGTACTTGTACTGTAACATGTGTGTACTTGTACTGTAACATGTGTGTATTTGTATTGTAACATCTGTGTACTTGTACTGTAACGTGTGTGTATTAGTACTGTAACATGTGTGTATTTGTACTGTAACGTGTGTGTACTTGTACTGTAACGTGTGTGTACTTGTACTGTAACATGTGTGTACTTGTACTGTAACATGTGTGTACTTGTATTGTAACATCTGTGTACTTGTACTGTAACGTGTGTGTACTTGTACTGTAACATGTGTGTACTTGTACTGTAACATGTGTGTACTTGTATTGTAACATCTGTGTACTTGTACTGTAACGTGTGTGTACTTGTACTGTAACATGTGTGTATTTGTACTGTAACATGTGTGTACTTGTACTGTAACGTGTGTGTACTTGTACTGTAACATGTGTGTACTTGTACTGTAACAGTGTGTGTATTTGTACTGTAACATGTGTGTATTGTACTGTAACATGTGTGTACTTGTACTGTAAGTGTGTATTGTTTGTACTGTAAATGTGTGTACTTGTACTGTAACATGTGTGTATTTGTACTGTAACATGTGTGTACTTGTACTGTAACGTGTGTGTACTTGTACTGTAACGTGTGTGTATTTGTACTGTAACATGTGTGTATTTGTACTGTAACGTGTGTGTACTTGTACTGTAACATGTGTGTATTTGTACTGTAACGTGTGTGTATTTGTACTGTAACATGTGTGTACTTGTACTGTAACGTGTGTGATTTGTACTGTAACGTGTGTATTTGTACTGTAACATGTGTGTACTTGTACTGTAACGTGTGTGTACTTGTACTGTAACATGTGTGTTTGTACTGTAACATCTGTGTACTTGTACTGTAACATGTGTGTACTTGTACTGTACATGTGTGTACTTGTACTGTAACTGTGTACTTGTACTGTAACATGTGTGTACTTGTACTGTAACATGTGTGTACTTGTACTGTAACGTGTGTGTATTTGTACTGTAACATGTGTGTATTTGTACTGTAATGTGTGTACTTGTACTGTAACGTGTGTGTACTTGTACTGTAACATGTGTGTATTTGTACTGTAACATCTGTGTACTTGTACTGTAACATGTGTGTACTTGTACTGTAATGTGTGTATTTGTACTGTAACATGTGTGTACTTGTACTGTAACGTGTGTGTACTTGTACTGTAACATGTGTGTACTTGTACTGTAACAGTGTGTGTACTTGTACTGTAACATGTGTGTATTTGTACTGTAACATGTGTGTACTTGTACTGTAACGTGTGTGTACTTGTACTGTAACGTGTGTGTACTTGTACTGTAACATGTGTGTACTTGTACTGTAACATCGTGTGTACTTGTACTGTAATGTGTGTATTTGTACTGTAACATGTGTGTACTTGTACTGTAACATGTGTGTATTTGTACTGTAACGTGTGTGTATTTGTACTGTAACATGTGTGTATTTGTACTGTAACGTGTGTGTATTTGTACTGTAACGTGTGTGTATTTGTACTGTAACATCTGTGTACTTGTACTGTAACATGTGTGTATTTGTACTGTAACGTGTGTGTATTAGTACTGTAACGTGTGTGTACTTGTACTGTAACGTGTGTGTATTCACCCCTAGGGCAAAATTAAACTTTCATGTTAATCCCGGATCTGTGTCTTCTACTTGTGCACGCTGTCATTTATCCACATGCATGTTAAGTTTAGCCCAATCTCTGCAACTGCAATAAAAACATACTATATTTGTTCATTTGAGAAGCTTTGATCCTATTGCATGGAACACTTTGCATATCCACTAAGCCATGTGGCACTGTGGAAACACCTGCACAGTACACACACAGGCTAACAATTAACTCTGTATGTGCACAGTAACACTTTTTTTAAGACGTGCAGAAGCTGTGGAAACAATGACTAGCTGAACATATAAAACCTCTGCTCAGTAACAATGGAAAGGGTAGCTGCTGTCTTTTAAATACATGTATATAAAAAGCAGGGCATGCAGAGGTAAAGAATCACGAATATAGAACATAAAAATGTAGAATTAAGAATATAAAAAGCACTATAAATGTGTATTTGGAAAGTTGTGCATATAAAGTAGTTCTTCACTCATTTTAAAAACCTACTTTGATGACATGTCACTTCACAATCAACACGTTTACTTTCAGTAGTATAATACATGTTATTGTACAATCAATATGTATTTACTTTAAGTACCTTTACTACATGTATATATGGTAAGCTGCTGAAGATGATTCATTAGTTGATTAACAGAGAAATAAATCCCAAACTGAGATCAATGAAGTAGATCTGGCTGTTTCCTGCTGATACACATGGAGTTAAAAGCTGCTTCCTCTTTGATTCAAACCCCTTTTCTTTTAAACAGTGTATGAACATAAAAGCATGAGTAGATCTCTTACCTGTGTGTGTCTCTACAGGTGTGTTTCTCTCTGTTATCCTCACTGCACCTCAGTCATCCTCAGAGTTTCTCGCTGAGCCGCGTCTCTCCTGCTTTTATACCCCTCCGCTGCCCGTGCCATGACGTCACAGAGGCCGCGCAGGTGGGCGGGGAGATTTCCACCCGGCAGCCAATCAGAGAGCGCGCTGCAGAGAGAATAGACGCTCGATGACGCACTACGGGATTCCGTTGACGCGCGAGCAGCGAATAACCGCAGCATTGTCCTCCACACACACACACGCGCACACACACACACACGCACACACACACACACACACAGTAAAGTGGCCTTCTAACTGTAACTTCTGCTGTTTAACAATGTATTTATATTTCTGAACACAGGAAGACGGGGACTCTTTAAAAGGAGGAGACATTATTTTGAATGCTGATTGTTTAAAAATGTAAAATGTATGAGAAATCAGGCTGAACATTGCGTTTAAACTCAATAAATTATATGTGCAACACAGAAACATACTTGCACAAAGATCTACAAGGTCCCATCGCTTATACTTTAATATATCTCACTTAAATATCCTATAAAATATTGAAATATATTATAATATTTAATTTATTTTAATTAAATATATTTAAATCATTCATACAAATATTGAAATACTATATAGATTTTTAAATATATAAAAAATTGAATAAATTCAGTTTTAACGTTTTTTCTAATATTATTTGGAAAATGTCTAAAAAAATATCCCCAAAAAAAACAAACAATACAAAAAGAGCAACTCAAATGTTGTAGATTGAACATTGCATTAAATAGCAACAGTGTGCATCTTCTATGTTCTGGGAGGCTGTGGCTCAGTGGGTAGTGTGCTGGACTTTGAATCAGGGGATAGCAGCAAGTTTGAGTCCCACTGCAGTCAGCATGTCGTTGTGTCCCTGGGCATGACACTTCACCCCACATTGCTCCTGTGGGGATCGTCCACAGTACTGAATGTGTGTAAGTTGCTTTGGATAAAAGCGTCTAACAAATGTAAGTGTAATTGCTTTTTATTCTAATATTAAAACATGTTTTATCCACTGAGTGCAGGAGCTTTATGGAAACAGCTGGCTGTAAATATATATAACTTCAAACACGTCAAGAACATATCTCTAACATGTTGGCCTACAGGTGTTCTGCACTACCTTTTTACTTAAGAAGCCCCCTCTCTATCAATGAGGGAACTGTTGACAGAAGTGAGAGATTGTATGGAGGATTTCTCTATCGAAAGTATTTCTTGCGTGAGTTATTTGATGGTTCACGGTTGAGGCTGAAAAGGAACCACTCTGCTCTGAATTGAAGTTTATCTGTGAGTTGAAAACGGCCTGCAGCGTTTATCTGATCTGTGACTTCAACAACATCCTGCAGACGTTCAACCGCTGAACGCTGGAAAATGCATCGTCACAGAAAAAAGGCTGTTTTTCTGAAGAAGGACTTGTGTAAAGTTGACTTTTTAGAGATAAGTTGTTCTCACAGGAAAATCTACAAAAATAACGTAATGAATACGATGCACTCTGCAGATTGCACCGGCCGACATCAAGGAGAGAAAAGGAGCTCAATCTTAAACGGCAGTAAAATGCTTTTGAAGTCTGGAAACATTTCTGAAAAGATATCTCAAAATGTATGAAAATAAATAAAATAGTGAAATATATCTGAAAAACTTCTGAAAAAATATCCCTAAAATATATTTTAAAATCCCCAAATTATTAGAAAAATGGCAGAAAGACTCATCAAAAAAGTTTTGAAATATGTCCCAAATAATATGTTTAAAAAATGTATCTGATTTATGACTTCATATTGTATTTTATTTTATTTATTGTAATGGTTTATCTGGTAGGGACATTGCACATTAATGAACACTTAAAACAAGAAATGTGCCAAGCGTGAATATGCCGGATTTAGCTTTGAGCTACTTTCCATCCGCAGTCCCTCACATAAAACATTAAGAACATGACATTTACAAACATAGCAGATACAAATACATGAAATACAAGAAAAGTGCAAAAGAGCAAGAGCAGAATACACAAGTATTTATGACATGGCAAAACAACACAACACAACATAGCAGCATGGATATATCAAGTGCAAGAGAGGATACCCCTGTGTTAAAGTGCATTTAGCGGTGATCGCACGTCTGGTTGTTGCTCAACCATTCTCTGAGTTGACCTTTGAAGCTATTGAGAGAGGGACAATCCCGTATCTCAGCTGGGAGGCTGTTCCACAACGAGCTGCCTTTAATGGAGAGGACATTTTGTCCAAAAGTGGTCCGTCTGCGGTGGACTTCACAGTCTCCTCTGGTGTCTGACCTAGTGCAGCGTCCAGTGTGTTTTCTGTGGATGAATTCCCCTAAGGGGGGGGGGGGGGACACATACTTTTAAAAGACTTAAAATGGTCAGAACTCAAGAAGTTGTGTTTCTCCAGGTGGTAGTGGTGGTATGAATGTGGCTTTCTGTCAAACACCTTGATAGCTCTCTTGTACAGCTGCTCTATGGGTTTCAGGTTTGTGGCACAAGCAAACGACCAGTTTGTGAAACAGTATTCAATGTGGGACAGAATCACACAGTGGAGGTATGACTTTGCAGCACTGACCGTTAAGAAAGGTCTGATTTGTTTAACATGTTGCAAGTTGTATTGAAGTGTTCAACACAATATCTCTGTGTGTATGAGCTGCAGGCCTTTCTGTGCAACACACACACACACACACACACACACACACACACACACACACACACACACACACACACACACACACACACACACACACACACACACACACACACACACACACACACACACGGGTCCTCGCACCACCTGTTGCTCCTCCACAGAGCTATTTCTGACCGGAGGAGATGTTTGTCATTGTGGAGAAATCCTCCTCTCCGACCCGAGGCCTTCAGGATCCTTTAAGACGTTAATCCCGTCTGGAAATAAATCATTTGAATGGTTTACAGATATGATGCCAGGTCTCTGGAGAAGGCACATTTACGTGGTCAAATAGCCGACATCGATGCGAAACATGAATTCTATTTGTATTTGTTTTATGTGCAGACTATTGCATAACAGCTTAGGCCATAATGTAATGTTAGAAAACCCAATAAAGTCATAGATATTAGCGGAGGGTGCGAGAGGGGGAGTACTCCTGAAAAGTGGTTTTCAATTTAACAAAAGCTTGACAAAAAACACTTGTTCGAATTCTGTGTTTTTATTAGATTTAACCGGCTGAATGACTCATTTAAAATCTGTAAAAGCAGGAGCACTGTGGGGATTCACAGGGAAACGCCTCTGATGATAAAGAGTTTCATCAGATACAGCTCGTTGGTGGTTTGCATGCTGATGTAAATGAGACGATGCTATCTGCGCAGCGTCTTTGTCCAAACAGGTCAGGGTTCACTGCTTATTTATAGATAATAAATGCTGATTCTTTCATTATCTTTAAAAGGATTGCAAATAAACAGAGATGAGACGGCTCGGATGCAAACATTGCAGACCTTGGGATTAGTTTGGATAAAAAGTCAAATAAAAACATGTTGCCAGGTCAGTCAGTGAAATATAGTATAAAGTAAAAAGAAAAGCAAGTTTACTGCTAGTGTCTCTACTTTAAAGAGTCCTCTCCTGCTGATTTTCAGGTGTATATCAGTATGTAGTGTCTCTACTTTAAAGAGTCCTCTGCTGATTTCAGGTGTATATCAGTATGTAGTGTCTCTACTTTAAAGAGTCCTCTGCTGCTGATGTTCAGGTGTATATCAGTATGTAGTGTCTCTACTTTAAAGAGTCCTCTCCTGCTGATGTTCAGGGTATAT
The DNA here is from genome assembly GCA_031216635.1 of Dissostichus eleginoides. Taxonomy (NCBI): domain Eukaryota; kingdom Metazoa; phylum Chordata; class Actinopteri; order Perciformes; family Nototheniidae; genus Dissostichus; species Dissostichus eleginoides. The sequence goes on along the minus strand of CM062267.1, from coordinate 3,653,880 downwards.
CAGTAGTGTGTCTCTACTTTAAAGAGTCCTCTCCTGCTGATGTTCAGGTGTATATCAGTATGTAGTGTCTCTACTTTAAAGAGTCCTCTCCTGCTGATGTTCAGGTGTATATCAGTATGTAGTGTCTCTACTTTAAAGAGTCCTCTCCTGCTGATGTTCAGGTGTATATCAGTATGTAGTGTCTCTACTTTAAAGAGTCCTTCTCCTGCTGATGTTCAGGTGTATATCAGTATGTAGTGTCTCTACTTTAAAGAGTCCTCTCCTGCTGATGTTCAGGTGTATATCAGTATGTAGTGTCTCTACTTTAAAGAGTCCTCTCCTGCTGATGTTCAGGTGTATATCAGTATGTAGTGTCTCTACTTTAAAGAGTCCTCTCCTGCTGATGTTCAGGTGTATATCAGTATGTAGTGTCTCTACTTTAAAGAGTCTCCTGCTGATGTTCAGGTGTATATCAGTATGTAGTGTCTCTACTTTAAAGAGTCCTCTCCTGCTGATGTTCAGGTGTATATCAGTATGTAGTGTCTCTACTTTAAAGAGTCCTCTCCTGCTGATGTTCAGGTGTATATCAGTATGTAGTGTCTCTACTTTAAAGAGTCCTCTCCTGCTGATGTTCAGTGTATATCAGTGTGTGTCTCTACTTTAAAGAGTCCTCTCCTGCTGATGTTCAGGTGTATATCATATGTAGTGTCTCTACTTTAAAGAGTCCTCTCCTGCTGATGTTCAGGTGTATATCAGTATGTAGTGTCTCTACTTTAAAGAGTCCTCTCCTGCTGATGTTCAGGTGTATATCAGTATGTAGTGTCTCTACTTTAAAGAGTCCTCTCCTGCTGATGTTCAGGTGTATATCAGTATGTAGTGTCTCTACTTTAAAGAGTCCTCTCCTGCTGATGTTCAGGTGTATATCAATATGTAGTGTCTCTGCAGCACCTCTTTTCCCCCTCTGTCTGAATAGGGACTATTTAAATGTTGGATCAGTCAAGCTTTGACGAAGCTCCAAAATGTCCTTATAGCTTCTTCATGTTGTGGCTTCTACTGTCAGCAGTTTGTATTTCCCAAGACAGTAGACGTTATTATCTGTGAGAATAAGTAGGAAGGGGTTTCACCTCCTATACCATGGTTAGAGAAACGTCATGAGGCTCTAATAAATCCACCAATCAGTTCTCTGGAATATCCCTTCTATACGATGCCACAAAATGCACAAACGCACAGAAATGCTGACCGTGGAAATGCACATATTTGGAAAAGCGTTTGCACGTGACGACAGCATGACTTGGCCTTCCTCTTTTTTTAACCAAACACACGCTCACATTCCTCCCCGGGTCTAAATCCTCGCTGTCCTTATCGGGTTCCCCTGTCCCGTCTCCGGTGAAAAGGACATGGGACATCACGAGTAAAGACATCCCATAAATCACTGCCTCCTCCTCCCCTCTCTGAGAACTCTTCACTGACCTGTGAGACGCTTTGTTGTATTCAGACATGTTTTAATTAGCTGTGAAAACCTGTTTGACTGCGTGATGATTTATTAACTTCAGACAGAGAGAGAGAGAGAGAGAGAGAGACGTCTGTCAGACTTCTCGACTTCTGCTGACTCTGCAGAGAATCTCCTGCTCAGAACAGGACGCTCTTGAACCTATTATGCAAACTCCTCTTCTCCATGTCTCCTCTACATCAACATGTGTCGTCTCTTCTTCATGTCTCCTCTACATCAACATGTGTCCCCTCTTCTTCATGTCTCTTCTACATCAACATGTGTCCCCTCTTCTCCATGTCTCTTCTACATCAACATGTGTCCCCTCTTCTTCATGTCTCTTCTACATCAACATGTGTCCCCTCTTCTCCATGTCTCTTCTACATCAACATGTGTCCCCTCTTCTTCATGTCTCTTCTACATCAACATGTGTCCCCTCTTCTTCATGTCTCCTCTACATCAACATGTGTCCCCTCTTCTCCATGTCTCTTCTACATCAACATGTGTCCCCTCTGTGTAAAGAGACTCTGAAAGTCTCAGGAACAAAGACCCTCTCTCTTTTTGTCCTGATCCATTTCTATAAAAACCTGTCTGAAAATGAGCTGATCAGATTTTGGCCACTTCATGATGTCATAACGATGTTTTGTCTTGTGTAACCATTAGCCAATCAGCAACCAAGGTAACCCCCCCCCCCTTATCACCTGAATCTCCTCCTAGAGCACCATTGAGTTCTTTGTAACCAAATCTCTCTCAGAGGGGCGTGGGGAGGGGCTCCTTATTTTCATCTAAAGTAGTTCCCGTTCTAGCTCCTCTTGCGCTCTTCTGGTTCGGAACCGGTTTTTCTTTTCAGCCTCCGTTTTGTTCACACCGCCCAGAGCCTGAGTGGTGCTGCGTCATTGCGTAACCGTTTACGTGCCTGCTTCATAAAGCCAAACCGCGGGGAAACCCCACAAATCGACAACAACAACAATGGCCGATTGTATTGAAGCGCCGCTCGTTTTGCTCTGTCGAGACCAAATGGAAATAATACGACGACTTCAACACGAACTTTCCATTCGTCCCAAGCGACTTTCAAATGTTCTTTCACAGAGTCTAGCAAGTCATAATGTGGACTTGTTTTCAGACGACCGCTGCCACTCCGTCCGAGGTCTCGCTTTTGGTCCCTATAATCCTTCTTAACTTTTTTCAATTCGTTGCAAATCTGGTCCACGGTTTAAGTTTGGGGTTTTCCATCGTTGTGTACAAACAGGACAAAACATGGGCTTTTTGTTGTTGTTCAGGAGGTTGATCCCGCGTGACGTATGCGGTTCTTGCTTCTAGACGGTGTTTCTCAAAGTGGGGGGCGCAGAGGCATAACAGGGGGGGCGCGAGAGGCCAGGAGGAAAAATGGTTTTGAAAAAAGGAAAAAAAATCATAATTTGAAAAATTATTGATTCGAAAATAATATGATACAGAACTATTACGTCTGGGTCTCTGTGTTTCATTCAAGCTCGGCTCTGTGTGTGATTGGAACGAGCCATTTTGTGTGCGTGTGCGAGCGGGAGAGAGAGAGAGCGCACCGGTACCGGAGATCGTTGTTGTTAGCTTCTGGTGCTAGCGAGCTACGCTAACGGATATAAGGAGCTTTTTCAACAACAAGGTGGAGGAGAGTCCTCTCCTGTCAGACCGAGAGGCTCAGTGAACTAAAGGACTCTCTCCTGACAGACTGAGAGGCTCAGTGAACTAAAGGACTCTCTCCTGTCAGACTGAGAGGCTCAGTGAGCTAAAGGACTCTCTCCTGTCAGACTGAGAGGCTCAGTGAGCTAAAGGACTCTCTCCTGACAGACTGAGAGGCTCAGTGAGCTAAAGGACTCTCTCCTGTCAGACTGAGAGGCTCAGTGAGCTAAAGGACTCTCTCCTGTCAGACTGAGAGGCTCAGTGAGCTAAAGGACTCTCTCCTGTCAGACTGAGAGGCTCAGTGAGCTAAAGGACTCTCTCCTGTCAGACTGAGAGGCTCAGTGAACTAAAGGACTCTCTCCTGTCAGACTGAGAGGCTCAGTGAGCTAAAGGACTCTCTCCTCAGACTGAGAGGCTCAGTGAGCTAAAGGACTCTCTCCTGACAGACTGAGAGGCTCAGTGAACTAAAGGACTCTCTCCTGTCAGACTGAGAGGCTCAGTGAGCTAAAGGACTCTCTCCTGACAGACTGAGAGGCTCAGTGAGCTAAAGGACTCTCTCCTGTCAGACTGAGAGGCTCAGTGAGCTAAAGGACTCTCTCCTGTCAGACTGAGAGGCTCAGTGAGCTAAAGGACTCTCTCCTGTCAGACTGAGAGGCTCAGTGAACTAAAGGACTCTCTCCTGTCAGACTGAGAGGCTCAGTGACTAAAGGACTCTCTCCTGTCAGACTGAGAGGCTCAGTGAACTAAAGGACTCTCTCCTGTCAGACTGAGAGGCTCAGTGAGCTAAAGGACTCTCTCCTGTCAGACTGAGAGGCTCAGTGAACTAAAGGACTCTCTCAGTGTTTAGAACATTTAGTCTAAGTTATCTCAGTGGGTCTCAAACGTTTGGTCACCATTAATGTAAACAATTATTTCCGAGGCACACGTTTATATGATCATTATAGTTATAAAAAATAAGAGAATAAATGAAAAACAGGTATGAAATACTATGACAGTAAAAAAAGAATAAAGTTTAAAAGGGTGATTTGTAAAATATCCATAAAGAAAAAGTAAATCTGTTTACAGTTCTGCTTCATATGGGTGTTGAGAGATGATCCATAGATCTCTTCATTGCTCTCAAAGTGCACCAGATTGATGCTTTTAACTTCAATATTTAAAAATAAATCTTCCCGGGGAGCATGCCCCCGGACCCCCCTATGTGAGGTCCACCCACTATAAAAATAGCACTTTACCCCTGCTTACACCTATATGCCGTGAGCTGATTATCGAGCCTTCATTGTAACAGTCGGGTACACTGTGTGTGTGTGGGGAGTGCTGCAGTAGAACATTCCACTGTAGCGACCGGTACATTCATGGGAAACCCTAAATGTTTGAGCACCCTCATTGAAACGTCAAGCTACCCCACAGCGCCCCCAAAAGAAATCTCTGGCGCCGCCTCTGAGCCTGCAACCCCGTTTTGAAGAAATGTGCTGTGCAAAACAGGCTCATTGCAGCCACTAATGATAAGACACACTTTGCCAAATATCAGCATTTTCTTTCTTTTCATTTTTTTGCACAGATTGCAAAGTGGAAAAGTATTATAACTTATTTTTCTAGCAAAGGGATTGCACAATTGTATTATGTATTTATTTTTTTGACCACACAGACTTATGGAGCATTGTTTTATTTAGTGGGAACGCTGACACAGCATTCCCACTATCTGTTATTCGACGCACAAAATTCTTTATTATTCCGCCGGGTTATTTTGCGTCTCTTCTTCTCCCACATTCCACATCGCAGAAACTCCGTTCAAACATCAAAACGTTCAGCTCGGTCGGGAATCGATGGCTATTATTTTTCTCATTCATAACTTTCATAATTCCAGAGATACATCCCATAATTCATCACATTTTTTACATTGAAGTCAATGGAGAAACTCTTCAGACTTGAAAAATCTTCATGCGACTTCAACTGCTAACTGCTCCTTCATACTTTCACTCAGAAACCTCATTCCAACTTTAAAATGTCACACATCTTTCTGACATTATTCATGTTAAACAACTTTTAAATCTGATCCATACTTTTAGAGATATTAAACATTGTTCAGACCTTGGTAAAGAGGCCTTCTTCAGATGTTAACATTAGTGTGTATTGAGCAGCTCGTTAAGGTGTGTAGCTTGAAAAATTAAAAAAACATTAAGCAAAATAATTAAACAAAATGCCTCTTGAGGGCATGAAGTGACAAAAACTTTCAACATGTCTCCATTAAACCCCATTGTAAGTTCAGCCTCATCTTTCCCCACCACAGCAGCCACACACCTTTAGTTAATCTGCCAAAAAGGCCACTTTATTAACCCGAGAGTACACAAAAAGTACACTTCAGATGCTCAAGGTCCTTGAGATGCTTCACGCTTTGAAATTTCACCGATATCTGTTACGGATCTTCAACAAAACGTTCCCATGTAAGAGGTTTATCTCTCATTCAGAACAATGGAAATGCTCTCCTCTCACTGATTACTGCACATCACCATGGAAACCTTTGATCTCTGGACACGTCGTTAGCTCAAATATAAACACCTGTGTCATGGAACACGATGATGTCATAACTCCAACTGACATGCTCAGAGCAGCAGACTTCAGATAATGGTTAATGGTCCTGCCCTCAACAGCTCTACGTCAATTATGGGGTGTCATCATATGCCGTTTCCATGGAAACGCATCCCTCGCCATAAAACACGATGTCGCTGTAACTCCAATGGACACGGTCCGATCGTCCCCCAAACTTCGCTTGTATATCACCGGTCCATGCCTCAACAGCTTTACGCCAAATCTGAGATCTCACCATAGGCTGTTGCCATGGAAACGCATCCCTCGCCATAAAACACGATGTCGCTGTAGCTCCAATGGACACGGTCCGATCGTCCCCCAAACTTCGCTTGTATATCACCTCTCCATGCCTCAACAGCTCTACGTCAAATCTGAGATCTCACCATATGCCGTTTCCATGGAAACGCATCCCTCGCCATAAAACACGATGTTGTCGTGATGCCTATGAAAAGGGTCAAAACAGCACCAGACTTCAGATAATGATTAACGGTCCAGCCCTCAACAGCTCTACGATAATTATGGGGTGTCATCATATGCCGTTTCCATGGAAACGCATCCCTCGCCATAAAAGACGATGTCGCTATATCTCCTATGAAAATGTTCAAAAAGTGCTCAAACTTCACATGTGTGCTAACAGTCCAGCTGTGAAGACATCTACGGGACAGTTTTGAGATTTCTTCAAATGCCGTTGCCATGGCAACACAATGCTCGCCATGAAACACGGTTTTCTCATAACTTCAGTGAAAATGCTCCAAACGGCCCAAAACTTCACAGGTTTGGTAACGATGCAGCCATCAATGCATCTAAGCGTATTATGGGATGTCATAAAATGCCGTTGGCATGGCGACAGATCATTCGCCATCAAGTTAGTTCAAAAGTTTGCAGTTCAAATATTCTGCTGCTTTTCCAAGCCTTTTTACTTTCTTTTCTTCTCTCATCACACATTCAAGCCCCCAGTGTTCATGTATCATTTCAATCTAAATTCTTCACTTTCTTCTTACACATTACATTTCAGCATAGCAGTTTAGCGTCAGCTTTTCAGCATAAAGCATTCCCACTGGCAATTTCTTCAGGAATTGCATTCTCTAGTTATCACTGTTCTAGCAAAGGTTTTTAAATTTTTTTTGAAAGGAATGCTCACGTTCATATTGATGTATTTTAATAAATGTTAACTTGGCCAATTACGTGACTATTTGTGTTGGGGGGGCCCGACTTTTTTTTTTCTCCAAAGGGGGCGCCTGACAGAAAAAGTTTGAGAACCACTGTTCTAGACCAACAATTTTTTGGAGCTTGGTAAGAACCGGTTTTCGGGAAAAGAGCCAGCTCCGCTGCGGTGTGAACAGGAAAAAACGGTGCTTATCAGGCACTAGCTCCGAACCGGACCTGGAACCGCATTGGTGTGAAAGGGGCAAGAGAATCAGCACTTTTGAAACAAGTAGAGACACTACATACTGATATACACCTGAACATCAGTAGGAGAGGACTCTTTAAAGTAGAGACACTACATACTGATATACACCTGAACATCAGCAGGAGAGGACTCTTTAAAGTAGAGACACTACATACTGATATACACCTGAACATCAGCAGGAGAGGACTCTTTAAAGTAGAGACTCTACATACTGATATACACCTGAACATCAGCAGAGAGGACTCTTTAAAGTAGAGACACTACATACTGATATACACCTGAACATCAGCAGAAGGACTCTTTAAAATAGAGACACTACATACTGATATACACCTGAACATCAGCAGGAGAGGACTCTTTAAAGTAGAGACACTACATACTGATATACACCTGAACATCAGCAGAGAGGACTCTTTAAAGTAGAGACACTACATACTGATATACACCTGAACATCAGCAGGAGAGGACTCTTTAAAGTAGAGACACTACATACTGATATACACCTGAACATCAGCAGGAGAGGACTCTTTAAAGTAGAGACTCTACATACTGATATACACCTGAACATCAGCAGGAGAGGACTCTTTAAAGTAGAGACACTAAATACTGATATACACCTGAACATCAGCAGGAGAGGACTCTTTAAAGTAGATACACTACTGATATACACCTGAACATCAGCAGGAGAGGACTCTTTAAAGTAGAGACACACACTACATACTGATATACACCTGAACATCAGCAGGAGAGGACTCTTTAAAGTAGAGACACTACATACTGATATACACCTGAACATCAGCAGGAGAGGACTCTTTAAAGTAGAGACACTACATACTGATATACACCTGAACATCAGCAGGAGAGGACTCTTTAAAGTAGAGACACTACATACTGATATACACCTGAACATCAGCTGGAGAGGACTCTTTAAAGTAGAGACACACACTACATACTGATATACACCTGAACATCAGCAGGAGAGGACTCTTTAAAGTAGAGACACTACATACTGATATACACCTGAACATCAGCAGGAGAGGACTCTCTCTCTCTCGCAGTGCCTCCCTTCCAGAGATAGTGTTCGTTCTGCAGAAACATGCTTTTTGGACTTGTTTATTGAAGTACTATTTGAAAGTGCATTTTACTGTTGCAGATGTTTGAAGAGGATCTGCTCTAGTCACAAAGTAAACCTTATTATAGAAAAGTAAACAAAGAAGAAGATATTAAGTTGTGACTCACAGATTTGAAATCACATGAGATCTTCAATCAAATCCAAGAGGACAGGTGAGCGAGAACCAATAATCAGGAGCAGTTAGGGACAAACAGGAAGTGGATGACAGGTGTTATACTGCAGGTGAGGAGGAAGTGGAAGCAGGTGAGTCTGCAGGAGGAGGCTGAGGACCCCTGGTGGAGAGAGGGAGGAGGTGCAGGGATGCACTTATGTATGCAGATGTTTCTCTTTAACTATGTTGTGATGTGATGCTTTATATAATATCAGCTATAGTTTAAGCCAAATGTTATTTTGGTCTTGTTTTCATTTTTAGAAAAATCGACTGCTGTTACAAGTGAATTATTATTATTATTATTATTATTATTATTATTATTATTATTATTATTATTTGAATTATTATTATTATTATTTGAATTATTATTATTATTTATTTTTATTTTTATTATTATTATTATAATATATTTTTTGGTTTTGGGTAATTTTTGTATTTATTTTTAATATTATTCTTATTATTATTACCCATTTATATGTATTTATTTACTTAAACATCAGCAGTGGTAAGGGGTGTTTAATGCAAATAGTGCACAGAAAACATGACATATTTAAATACAGTGTGTATGTAATTGCAGTGTTTCCCCACTAGAGGGCAGCATCCTGACACGACTGAGCCTCTCCTGCGTCTCATATGTATTGCACTGAAGCTTCACTGTTTGTTGTTTATAAGGATCAATGGAGGATAACTGTCATTTGATTTTGGCGGGCAAAGTAGTGCTAAGTTACCCTTTCATCACCCGTTAAAAAACCAACACATAAAACAATACTTTATTCTAAATAAAAAGGATTTCTGGACATCTGTTACGATCCACATGGGTTTTCACTGTTTTATTTTGTCATGTCAAGAGCTGTCTTTGTTTTCCTGTTTTATTTTGAAAGGAGTTCACCCCTGTCTGTTGTTACTTCCTGTCTCTGTGTTCCCTCCTGATTGATCACCTGATTGGTTCACCTGTGTCCTTGTGATCAGTCGTCTGTGTATTTCAGTTCTGCTTTTTCTTTCAGTTGTTATCAGAGTTTATCTAACGTTATGTAGAGAGAGAGAGAGAGAGAGAGAGAGAGAGAGAGAGAGAGAGAGAGAGAGAGAGAGAGAGAGAGAGAGAGAGAGAGAGAGAGAGAGAGAGAGAGAGAGAGAGAGATCTTTTGCCTTGTTTTCCCCGGCTCTGTGAGTTCTTGGTTAATGGACAATAAAGGACTATTGTCCATTACGTTTAAATGACTTAATATTTAAAGAAACTGTCTCCTGCACTTTGGGTCCGGTCTACTCTGCTCTCCTGCCCTGACACTCACCAGGAAGAAACAAGACATTGAAAATTAAGATTGATGCATAAAAAAAGAGACAAAAATAACACGTAGTACATGTTATACAAAAACATGTTTATTATATGTTCCAACAATAACATAAACTTGCAATATATCATTTAGCTGCTAAAAAGCCTAAATTACAGATCACAATATACAAACTTTTTAAACAGCATGTTACGGAGGCCGACAGGTGCAAAAGCAACTTTAACATCCTTTGAGGCGATGAGTCTGTTTTAGCTCACTATTTATTCCACAGAACTTAAAGTGGGTCGTAGAAGGTGGGAGAAGTACTCATCTGATGTCACATATTTGGACGTACTATTACTTCAAATCAGAGGTGGGAGAAGTACTCAGATCTTGTACTTGAGTCAAAGTAGAAGTACTCAGATCTTGTACTTCAGTAAAAGTAGAAGTACTCAGATCTTGTACTTGAGTAAAAGTAGAAGTACCAGAGTGTAGGAATACTCTGTTACAGTAAAAGTAGAAAAGTATTCTCATCAAAATATAGTGAAAGTAGAGACAGTAAAAGTAGTGATTGTGCAGATTGGCCCATTTCAGAATAATATATATGATATGTTTTATAATGATTGATCATGAAAGTGTTCTCAAAGCTGGTAAAGGTGCAGCTAGTTTGAATGGCTTTGTATACTGCAGGGTAGCTGATGGATTTACTCCAGGTGGAACTAAAGTCTGATTTAACACTTGATTATATTTCACATCATTCATCCACATCTGTGAAGTAACTAAAGGTATTAAATACATGTAGTGGAGTAGAAGTACACCATTTACCTCTGAACTGTAGTGGAGTAGAGGTACAAAGAAGCATAACAAATACTCAGGTACCTCTACATTGTACTTCAGCACAGTACCTGAGTACATGTACTTAGTTACTTTACAGCTCTGGTTTAAATCCATTAAAAGTGAAACACCACATAATAAAGTGAAGATTAGTATAAATGGTTCTCCAGAGAAATAGACCGGCCTCATCTGAAGATAAACTCTGTGCTGTCAGCCTCAACAATGAGTGTGTGTTTGGATCTCATTTAGTGAGAGTGACGCAGGCTGCAGCCGTGATGCATTCACAGGCCGTCTGAATAATGAGCTCTGTCTTCATGCCTGTCTTTGTCACCAGAGAGGACAAAAATCTGTTCTGTCGTCCGTTTGTAGGTCACAAGAATGCCCCCCCCCCCCCCTTTGAGCCTTCCCACTCTCACATTCCTCACCCACACACACCCACACACACACACACACACACACACATAGGGAGCAATATCAGGGTTTAGATGTGGATTATTGAGCCACAGTAAATGGGTTGTAGTGAGTAAAATATGTAAATCTGTTTTTCTTCTTGACTTAAAATGCTTTCCGTTAAAGGTCAGAAAGAAATTGCCCCTTTATAAAAAGTAGATTTTGCACATCATGCTGCATTAAGTGTACATGAAACGAAAGCAACGCAGTTTTTGTGCTATAACGAATGCAATCTAATTGATTAAATGCTGATTTATATGTAATAATGTAATACTTTTCCACATATGCATGCAATGCTTGACTCATTTGGTCATCCACAATAATATAATTATATATATTTTTTAAACTGACAAGCTGACAACCAGAGTGGAAACAGAATTTGCCATCACAGTATCAGTTCTTCTCTTAATGACGGTTCTGGATGCATTCTCCAAAAAGATCTGCACAATTCTTCGAATACCTATAAGCTTTTATTCACATGGGTTTTAAATCTCCTTCCTTCCAGCTTCCAGTTTCCTTGTGACTTCAGAGATGTGGATTCCTGGGAATGTTTTCATCTCTTCCTTTTAAAACATTAAACTCAGGAAACATGGAAACATTACGTAAGCCAACAAAACTCTTCTTGGTCAATCGAGAAACCCAGGAGGAGGCAGGAAAACCTCCAGGAAGAACCCCGCCGCTTCGGTTTGATTCCTCTCCAGGCCGGGACATTCACCATCAGTGACTCATACACACACACACGCACGCACGCACGCACGCACGCACGCACGCACGCACGCAGGCACACACACACACACACACTGGCTCTTGGCTGACTTTGGCCCTATTTCATCTTAACGTTTTTTTTTTTCTTCAATTTCCTCTTGGTCAGATAGTGTGTGGATGAAACAGCGGTGTTATTGTCTCAAAGTTTCCTGGACCTGTTCAAGGTCAGCAGCCAGCATGGGGACTTTACAGAGTGTGTGTGTGTGTGTGTGTGTGTGTGTGTGTGTGTGTGTGTGTGTGTGTGTGTGTGTGTGTGTGTGTGTGCGTGTGTGTGTGTGTGTGTGTGTGTGTGTGTGTGTGTGTGTGTGTGTGTGTGTGTGTGTGCGTGTGTGTGTGTGTGTGTGTGTATGTGTGTGTGTGTGTGTGTGTGTGTGTATGTGTGTGTGTGTGTGTGTGTGTGCGTGCGCGTGTGTGTGTGTGTGTGTGTGTGACATTAAAACAAGCATGGAGACGAAAGTTTTGAAATATTTGTGTTTTTTTAAACGTGTAGAACAGCTGGAAGGATCGGACCCCACAGTTTGTGAAATAAATGCAGGCCTCAAAATAAATGAACACTGGTATGTGTGTGTGTGTGTGTGTGTGTGTGTGTGTGTGTGTGTGTGCGTGTGTGATTGCACTGATGCAACACAATGCACAGCCTGGCTCGTGAGTGTGAGGCGGGGTTTGCAGAAGGAGGAGAAATGTCAGCTGTCACAGCCACAGCTGCCCCTCAGATGGAGGATAACGGCTCACATTTGGTCTCTTTTCAAACCCCACAGTACGGACAAATTGTCTATTTTGGTGCTGAATTCAGCCCCAAAAGATGCTCTTACACTCAATGATGAAACAGTGAGTCCTGAGTCAAATATCAGGTCTATAGGAGTTAAAGATTAATGACAAAAGAGATATTTCTCACTATTTAGATTACCTTAAAGAGGCCCTATTATGCTTTTTCCTTTTCCTGTCTTCAAAAGGTTTTTTGAACATCAGCAGAGGAGGACTCTTTAAAGTAGAGACTCTACATACTGATATACACCTGAACATCAGCAGGAGAGGACTCTTTAAAGTAGAGACACTATGTACTGATATACACCTGAACATCAGCAGGAGAGGACTCTTTAAAGTAGAGACACTACATACTGATATACACCTGAACATCAGCAGGAGAGGACTCTTTAAAGTAGAGACACTACATACTGATATACACCTGAACATCAGCAGGAGAGGACTCTTTAAAGTAGAGACACTACATACTGATATACACCTGAACATCAGCAGGAGAGGACTCTTTAAAGTAGAGACACTACATACTGATATACACCTGAACATCAGCAGGAGAGGACTCTTTAACTCAAAGAAAATGTATGCTTGTAATCATGTGATCTAAATCCAAAAGCAGAAGAAGAAGCTGACAAACATCAGAGAGACGAGACAGCTTTTGCAACTTCCTCTTTCAAAACGTTTGAAAAGGAAACAGGTGGATCAATTTTCGACTCAATGAACACACAACTTCTTTCACAGTCGTCATTCGCGTGTCACCATCATCCCTAAAACCTCTTTTTATTTCAACATGAAGTCATGCTCACCGCAGATGAGTCATTTCTACCTTCTTGAAGTGAGGGTGAAGACGTTTGAGGTGAAGTGTGTGTGGGTGAGAAGTGAGATCAAAGCAACTGATACTACAGTATGAACACACACTTTATTGAGGGCACCCCCTTGCTAAGGTAGTTTCTTTAAATTATGAATAATGTGTAATAGTGTGCCTCCGAAATGCTCCAGAATTAAAGTTGTTTTTCCTCATCCCATGCTACACCCTTATGGCAAGTTTCATTAAAATCGCTCTAGTAGGTTTTCTGTAAATTTGCCGTCAAATGGACAAAACAAACCCAAAATATAACCCCGTCGGCTCAACTAATGACACTATAAGGACTCTTAATAACATTCATTTCTGTATTGATTCATCTGTTGTTCATTTTCTCAATTAATTGATCAATTGACTGCTATAGGATTCCAAAATACTCTTTTTATAATCTGATAAAGTAGGATATTGTCACATTTGGGATTCTTCGACCAACCAATAGTTGGGGTTTCAGCCTTAAAAATGTATAAAACAATTAATAATTGATCAAAATAGGTGCCAATCATTACTGAAATGATTGGAAACATGATCTCAGAAATCATGTTTGCATTCCCTAAAATACGGATATTATCATAATAAAGATATCCTTGGGGTTTACACTTACAATCCAAGACATTAAAAGAGTTTACCTTGGAGTGGGGTGGACATTTCTCACTATTTTGCACCAAACTATTACACTTTTTTAATTTTATTATTTCTTTCTAATTTTTGTTTCTTTCTCCAATTTTTTTCTACACTTTTGTTATTTCTTTTCCTTCTATTTGTTTAATTCATTTTTTGTAATTTTTCATTTTTTTTTTCATGTTTATAGCACATTTTGTTAATATGTTTCTGTTCCCTTTAGTGTTCAAGCTTTATTGAGCTTTAAGGAAACTCAAACTGAATCTATACCGCCCCCTGTTTCACTTTCAGGTGTTTTTTTAAGATGCGCTGTTTCTGCAGGTCATTAAACTAAAGCATTACGTCATCTTCCTCAGAACAGACGCAGTTATCAGTTATGTCTGTTGTGTTTTCTGGGAACACGTTACAGTATCTCTGCCCCGTCCTCTCTGTTTTCCTGGAGCAGAAAGCCCCGGTGCGTCAACATCCTCTCTCCTCTTAGACAGCCTTCCTGCAGATCTGCATTTCATTTGTTCTGGCATGGAGCGAGAACAGGACAATAAACTGTGTATATGTTCCCCTTCAGAACAGGGTGATCCCCGCCACTTCCTCTCTTTGGAGACAGGAAGTAGATTCTGACGCCGTTCTGTGTCTCTGGACCCACGTGGTGATGCCTCAGATCTGCATGTTGTGTTTTCACCTTTATATTACAGTCTATGGGTTTCACACACACATATATTACTTCAGGGCTTGGCAAACAGGCCAACTGAAATATTTAGATGTGTCACTTACTGGGAAAATGTTTGAGGCTGTGGGCGGCCTCACTGTTTAAAGATTTAAACCGTGGAACTTCCTGCCTTTGTGTTTGAGGACTTTCTCTTTCTCCCTCACAGCTGTCAGGGTTTAAACTGTGTTTTAGTGTTCAACCCTTAGATCAGGGGTGTCCAAATGCGGCGCGCGGACCATTTTGAATCGGCCCTCAGCAAATTAAAAATATATAATGCAGTATGGCCCTGAAATGAAACTTGTGCTTGTCTTTTACTTCTTGAATATAGATGTAAACAGATATCACACAATAGTATTCATGTGTTAATAAGCCCACTTCTCAAATAAATTCAGTCAATTAAAGCTGAAAACATTTTCTAACAAATCTAAGTTGATAAGAAAAAAGCTCAATAACTTATTTTCATAACAAGCTTGAAATCTACCTTTCATATTTCCTCTTATGATAATCACTCTGAGGCTTCTGTTAAGGGATGAGCTGCTAACAAAATGAAACCCTCTGGAGAGCTGGGATGTACGCTGATTAAGCATCATTTACTTACATTTCATTGATTTTGCCGACTTATAACTGAATTTATGAGGCAATAAACCTCTCCTCTAGTGAGTGGCCCAGCCCTTCGTATATTTTTCTGTATGTGGCCCTCGGTGAAAAAGGTTTGGACACCCCTGCCTTAGATGATCAGGGCGGGTCAGATATAAAGACCGTACTTGGCTGTATTTGAACTTATTATTTAAGTTAAAATACAAGCTGTTTTTGCAGGCTATTATGCAAACCTCCCCTAAGTGGTTTAAAAATGCATTTCTTTGGGAAATAATACATAAAATCTTTGTTAGGCGTACACAGTGTTTACAATGGGCCACATCTCAACATCAGCATTAACACAGCTAACTTATTTTACATATTACAGCTATCATTTCAGCAACTGATATAACAGAAGTCTTTTACACAAGACAAATACACTTACTTTTTTACAATAAAAGAGGATATTGTATTATAAGCAAAGTAGCCTCTTCTTAGATACTTATCTAATATTTGCTAGCAAGCTAGTTAGCTAACAATACTTAAAGTATGCAGTACAATCGAGTAGCTAGCTAGCATTTAGCTGATAAACTACTGCCAAAAATACAAATCACAGACAGACAGACAGATGCAGAGACACACAGGAAGACAGACAGACAGGCAGAACATTTATTAATCCTGAGATAAATGATTGAGCTGTTGCAGCACCAGGCTATCAGTCAATGGTGAAATGCTAACGATAACTAGCAAGCTAACATAACTGTGTAGAATGCATTTATGTAACTGCTGTTATTGAGTAGCTCGCTAGCGTTGAGCTAATTAGCTATTGCTAACAATGGAATTGACAGAGATACAGAGACACACAGGAAGACAGACAGAACATTTATTAATCCTGAGATAAATGATTGAGCTGTTGCAGCACCAGGCTATCAGTCAATGGTGAAATGCTAACGATAACTAGCAAGCTAACATAACTGTGTAGAATGCATTTATGTACTGCTGTTATTGAGTAGCTTGCTAGCGTTGAGCTAATTAGCTATTGCTAACAATGGAATTGACAGACAGAGAGCACCAGGCTTACAATAGTCATTGGTTAAATGAAATATATATTAAAATAAATTAAATGATATGAAAACGCTTATAGATTAATTACTGAAAAAAATAGTTCAAACATTTTCAGTA
Source organism: Dissostichus eleginoides (assembly GCA_031216635.1). Lineage (NCBI taxonomy): Eukaryota > Metazoa > Chordata > Actinopteri > Perciformes > Nototheniidae > Dissostichus > Dissostichus eleginoides. The sequence continues at coordinate 3,637,456 of CM062267.1, read as the reverse complement.
GTGTTTTTTCTGTGTGTATCAGAGAGGGCAGGTGGCTCCTTATCCGACTTCTCCAACATCATAAAACAGCCAAGAAAAAGAGGAAGTCGTCTAATAACTGAAATCAAACACCATCTGTACGCCCACTGCGTTCAAGTTTCACATGTGGAGAAAACACATCTCAGATACCTCGAATCCAAAGAAAATAACCTGCAAATGATTAGATTCAAATTGTCCAGTTTTTTTTCCAGGTCTGATGTTTAACTGATGCTTTTGTAGACGAGACACATCCAAAAATGTGTGTTAAAACTGAGCCATTCATTGAATTAACCTTAAATGTACACTGGGATCAGCCAGCTGTTGTGCTTCCTGTGTTAGCATCAAAGCTAAATGGTCACGCCTGACATATGAGCTGCAAAGGGAAATAAAAACATTTTTTATGACACACAGATTCACACCTGTCGCTCGCTTTGACAGGAAATACAAATTACAGTGTGTCTTTGTGAGTGTAGTAGGGTTGGAGAAGTCATTTAAGGACTTACTTTGAAACTGGATAACCACATAAAGAGAAAGACAGTTTGTTGTCGTGTTTGCAGCTTCATATTCCTGCAGTGACTTACTTGTGAAATTACATAAAATACTGTTCATGTGAGACCCTACTCCTCATAATAAAAATGTGTTTTCAGAGCCTTTAAGATATTCCTTCTCATATAATCTGCTATTTTTACATTTGAATGGATCTCACGGTGTGTTTAAATATGTTTTTGGATCCTGCAGCTACTGGAAAACTGTTTTATGGACTGTATTTGGGGAAGGAGGGTTGGGGGGGGTGGATAGAATAAACAGCTCAGAGGCTCTAACTGTATAACTGAGCTGTTCATTATCAAGCTGCCGGGTGGATATTATGATCAGTAGCTTCAGGAAAGAGGCTGTTAAATCCACAGAGACACAATAAAACCTGTAATGCATTAGCTCACTGCTGCCGCTGGGAAACCATAAGACAGTTCATATTTATTTAAGATGCAGATAATTAACTTCTAATATGCTTTTATGAAAGATACTGTTGAGGGTGATGGCTTAAGTCAAGTCTCACGAGGCAAAACTCACTCTTTTATGGATATTTTTACAAGTAAAGAATACTTTTTATTGTCATTTATGACCCTGAATGCATCTTAAATCCACACCTGTCTTCTTTTGAGGCAGGTGTGCAGGTTTTCATTTTACTGCACGTTACTTGTTTGTCAAACACACACAGTGAAAGACAAACATTGAGATACTGTCGGGCAAATGGTCTTTTTTTAACCGTTGTATTCTCTTATCTTTATGGCGGATATCCGGCACATTTGTCACCCACATCCTGAGCCTTCACTTTCCTGTCAGACATGAGTATTTCGATATTTCCGCATCAAACATGCTCTTGTTATTGCGTGAGAAATTATAATGTGTGGGTTTTTGTCTCGTGTCTTCACTGTTGAGTGCAAATACAAAACCGCTTCCTTATTTTTAACCAACCGTCTGGAATGATCGATTGATTTGACCAGAGGCAGTAACGGTCGACAGAAACTGTGACGCACGTTTGAGAAATATCTGAAACACCAGAGAAGCTCGACTGCTTCCTCTTACAGCTTCTCCTTTTACATCACTGACGTAGGATGCCCAGCTGTACAAAAAGAGATCTAAATGTGTGATTAAAAGAATTGTTTGCAGACTATTAAGAGCTAGAGCTCACTCCAAAATCTAAAAATGATTAAATAGTTTGCCCAAAGTTGTAGATATAGGCCTTCTCTCTAATATAATGGAACAAGATGGCTTCAGTTTGTGCTGCTAAACGTGCCCAAAAATATATAACTCAACAATGTCTCTTTTTAAAAATCATGACCCGGTAACTGAAGATAATCCAGAGAAGTTTTTGTTGTTAGCAGCTTCACAAAGGATCTATTTTGTCTTTACAGAATCCCTACGCATTTTGAATCAACTCTCAGCTTACAGTAAAGCTAACATTAAAAAGAGGTGGAAGAAGTACTCCGATCTTGTACCTGAGTAAAAGTAGAAGGACTCAGATCTTGTACCTGAGTAAAAGTAGAAGTACTCAGATCTTGTACTTGAGTAAAAGTAGAAGTACTCAGATCTTGTACTTGAGTAAAAGTAGAAGTACTCAGATCTTGTACCTGAGTAAAAGTAGAAGGACTCAGATCTTGTACCTGAGTAAAAGTAGAAGTACTCAGATCTTGTACCTGAGTAAAAGTAGAAGTACTCAGATCTTGTACTTCAGTAAAAGTCTAAATGTACACATTTTGCACAACACTGAAAATGTCGACAACATAATCAAAATGTGAAGAAAAACTCGTATGTTTTTAGACATTAAATTCAAACTCTTGACCGAAGATCAAATTGTTTTGTGTAGTTGAATTCTCTTTGTGCTTAAAAACACAGAAGAAATCTCACTTTGTTTTCTGATGCCGTCCCTCACACTAATAATGTTTACCTTGAGACTCTGAAGACAACTTTGTTTTCCTCACATCAGAAACTGAGAATAGTTAGATTGAAGTAGCTGGGTGTTTTGTTTCATTGACTTGTTCCTTTCTGCATTGGGTATTTTTAGGTTTAACTTCATTTTCCTGATTAAACCTTTTCAATGCAGGACTTTGTCTTGTAACAGAGTATTCTAACATTGTGGTTTTAGTACTTTAACTCATGTAAAGCTCCTGAATACTTTCTTTAACGCTGCTCCCGCCCTCCGGGTTAACTGCGTCTCTCAGTGTTTGGGCCCTCTGTCTCTGCTGAACGGCCCCTTCACTCACTTTGTTTTTAGAGAACCCTCCTGAATAACCACCCCTCGTTACTCGCTCTGAACCCAAAGCACCGGCACGTTTTGGGCAGATTAATTCTCCTTAATCTTAAAAACGCAAAACTAATCTCTTATTTGCCGTCCATAATACTAATAATGTTTACCTTGAGATCAAACTGAGAAAAGTTCTAATCAATTGAAGTAAAAGGGGCTGATTTTAATAGCAGCAACTTTGTGAAAAACTGAGTTTACAGACTTTCTTTGGAGTGTTTTTAATTTATTTGTGGCTTTTTTGCTTTGGGTTCTTCTAAGTTTAATACATTAAGTACATTTTGCTGATTTAACTTGGTGGTTTTAGTACTTTAACTCATGTAAAGATCCTGAATACTTCCTTTAACGCTGCTCCAGCCCACCGGGTTAACTGCAGATCAGTGTTTGGGCCCTCTGTCTCTGCTAAACGGCCCCTTCACTCACTCTGTTTTTAGTGAACCCTCCTGAATAATCACCCCCTCGTTACTCGCTCTGAACCCAAAGCACCGGCATGCTTGCATAACAATCCCCCCCCTCCCTTCAGTAGCAGTTGCGGGGGGGGGGGGGGCTCGGACACATGGCTGCATACCATCGCTCACCATCATCTGCAACAAAAGGGATCAACGAGGAGAAAGTGACCAGCATGACCTCATGGGTCAGCTGGGAATGAAAAGACTGTGAAACCCCCGCCTCACACACACACACACTCACACACACACACTCACACACCCACACACCTCGGACAACTGAAGCTGAGCCCTGGGAATAAGCGAGCGTGGCAGAGGAGGAATCGTAGCTGCTGAGCTGAAAGAACGCGGTTGTGTTTGGTATTTCGGGTCATGCCTTTCTCGGCACATTCCTCTCTCTGCGCTGCAACAATAATGCGTGTCAGAGCCGATACAACGGGCTCCTTTCTGCACACCTCCACCACAAAGAGCCTCCAACCAGCCGAGACCAGACGCTAACCTCCAGAACTCCAGTGTGAACAGTTGTGAGGAGTTGCTATATTTAAAAGAAGAGGAATCACATGGAGGAGGACACACATCGGAGGAAATCACAAACACATTGAGAGTTTGGCAGCGCCGGTTCCCACTAACTGTTGTGGCAACAAAAACAGCTCTTCCTGCACAAAATAACGAGCGCTCGTTCTGGAAATGACACATATTTTTATTTTCAGGAAACGATGACTGAATCTAAAGACGATTTCAAATCTTAGAAAAACGTAGAATCTGCTCACAATAAAAGACGGGGCATGCAGTAAAAAAAATCTGTACATGACGAAGACAATAAATTAAATAACTTAAAGAACAAAAAGCTATGTACAGCTGTGGTCTTTGGTCTCTCCTCTCTTTGGGTCAGGGTCAGGGGACGCAGAAAGACAGACTTCAGTCCAAAACACCATCCTCACATGTCCCATGATGCAACTCTTTATGAGGCTTCTTCCTGCTTCACACATGTCCCATAATGCAACTCTTTGTTCTTCCTCTTCCTGCTGCATCCTTATGGTGTAGAAAGATCTAGAAACCCATGATGCAACTCCTTATTCTCCCTGCTGCATCATGTGATGTAGAAAGATCTGGAAACCCATGATGCAACTCCTTATTCTCCCTGCTGCATCATGTGATGTAGAAAGATCTGGAAACCCATGATGCAACTCCTTATTCTTCTGGAAAGTGACAAGTATGTACAGCTGCAGTCTCCTCTCTTTGGTTCAGTGTCAGGGGGCTCAGAAGGACAGAATGTAGTCATGATGCAACTCCTTATTCTCCCTGCTGCCTCACATGGTGTAGGAGGATCTGGAAAGGCCCAGTCGGGGTCACAGCTTGCTCTCCTCCTCCTCCAGAGGCCGGTTCAGACCCGGGATGAACTTGAGGAGTCTCCTGCGGAAGCTCTTCTGTTTGGGTTTCCTCTGGGTGAACCCTCCCTGTTTCTCCCCCGCTGTGTTGCCCCCCCCCCTCAGGTAGCTGCGGGTGCTGGCGCTGCGGGTGAGGTTGGTCTTGGTGCTGGAGAAGAGCTCGCTGACGGGGCGGACCCTCAGCTTCCTGTCTGTGGGGGGGGGGGCGTCGGGCCTCTGCAGGCGGGTGTACAGCGGCTCCTCCTCTGTGGTGTTGGTGCTCTGGACGCTGCTGGTGGAGCCGGAGCTGCAGCCGAGCGAGCGTTTCTCCGCAGGACTCGGGGTCCCCACGCTGCCGTACACCCCCGCTGACTCCAGGGACTCGTACACCGCCGCGTCACTCAGGACGATGCCTAAAGAGAGAGGGGAGTGGAGAGGTTTTTTTTATTGTTCGGAAAATACTCAATGTACTCTTCCAATATCAGAGTAGATATCTCGTTGGATAACTCATTATACCCTACTGTCCTACAGGGTTGTTGGTTGTTCCTAGAGTCTCTAAAAGTACAATGGGAGCCAGAGCCTTTTCTTATCAAGCTCCACTTTTGTGGAATCAGCTTCCAGTTTGTGTTCGGGCGGCAGACAGCCTATCGGTTTTTAAGAGTGCGCTTAAGACCTTCCTTTTTGATAAAGCTTATAGTTAGGGCTGATTAGATTCAGCCCCTAGTTTAGCTGCTATAGGCTTAGACTGTCGGGGGACACCTTACTTCTTCCTTCTCTCTGTCTGTACCTGTGTACTCTCATGTTCCCAATAACCCAGCTTCCCCCAAATTTCTTTTTGGTGTCTATCTACGCTGGGATCCTGAGTCGTGGCTGATCCTGAGTCCTGATCTGAGTCCTGGACTTTGAGTCGTGGCTGATCCTGTCGCTGTGGTCCTGATTCTCACCTCACTTCTTCTCTGACGGCTCCCACAGGATTGTTGAAATCCACCTGGATCCATCTTCTTATTTATAGACACATGCCTTTTCAAGCATTGGGACTACCTATGTTGTAAATGTATTATCTTTTCAATTTATTTATATATATTCGTATTATTATAATTATATTTCCCATCCCTATTGGACATTTTAAATGCATGTAAAAGCATCTGAAAGCAGTTTTTTTAATAGAGAGTGAACACATTTATTGATGTAATAGAACGTGTAAAACTCACCATGCACCAGCCTCTGCTCCTGAACCATCAGAGAGCGATACTCGTCCCATTTCTCGTGAAGTGTTTGCTGCAAAAGGAAGACGTGGATATTGTAAATGATGGTGACTAAATGAGGCCCGAGTAAATAAAAAAAAAACAAAAAAAACACAATACTGTAAAAAGGGAAGGATGTCATTATTTGGTCTACAACTTTTCAAAGCGACAAAACACGAAAAGAATAAACGATAACTCAGCATACAAAAAGCGAAGCTGTGGTTTGCAACAGTGGAGAGAGCAGCAGCAGGTTAATCTGTGGAACACTGGATTAGTCTCTGTGTGTGTGAGGGGAGGGATTAGAGAGAAACAGCTGCTGCAATCTGTGCATGGAGATCTTTTAAAAACAGCCGACTGCTGATCAACAGGTGGAGCTGAGGGGGAGACAGGTGTGCATGGGGGGGAGACAGGTGTGCATGGGGGGGGGAGACAGGTGTGCATGGGGGGGAGACAGGTGGAGCTGAGGGTGAGACAGGTGTGCATGGGGGGAGACAGGTGTGCATGGGGGGGGGAGACAGGTGTGCATGGGGGGGGGGACAGGTGGAGCTGAGGGGACAGAAGGAGCTGAGGGGAGACAGGTGTGCATGGGGGGGAGACAGGTGGAGCTGAGGGGATACAGGAGGAGCTGAGGGGAGACAGGTGTGCATGGAGGGGGGAGTTTCTATATGTAGAATGCAACACGCTGAAAAACTGCTGCAGTCAACGGGAAAAAACCTCTCCTGATAACTCTGCTCTTAATCTTTTAGAAGCAGCGGAGGGAAAGAGCACTCAAGTCAAATCCATCAGACACGTAGAGACACTTTAATGATGGTTAACTCTATAAAAAGGACCTACAAATAGATGCAAACTCTTAATCATTTAATATTTGTAGTCTTTTAAGCTGCCAGTGTGCTTCATCACAACTAGAACTTGAGAAACAACATGAATCCTCGTTGTGCCAAACATGGAGATAAGCAGCATTTCTCTGTTTACGATCACATCAAAGTGAATGTTTTTGGACATTATCTTGGACTTTGAGAAACTAGATGGACATTTTCTTTACATTTGAACCAGTAAAAGTCTCACCTTCAGATACTGCAGCCGAGCCTCCATCTCCGCTTTCCGGATGGAGTCGCTGTAAACCGTCTCCAGCCTGTGAACCAGAGAATACAAAGAGTTAGGAGGAAGCACCAATAAAAACTACAAGGGTTGAAATACAAATTAAAGGCTTTTCATGAGGTGGTGGTGGGGGGGGGGGGGATCCACATGCAGATACTTTTACTACGAATCCACAATATGTAGAGATTTGTTGTCACGTTTCCTCTCCCGTTTGTATTTACAAGCAGCTTGCAAACGTCAAAGGAAGCACCTAAAAGCGCAGAAAGCTGAGAATACAGAAGTCATGAAAGGCTTTGTGGGAATCTGTATGCAAAATATACGTTAATCTTTTTGTTGCTCCCATATTTCATACAAAAATAACTACGTAATGTTAGTATAGGCATGTAAAAGCAGCATGCACATAGTACAGGAACCACTAATAAAAACTACAACGGCAGAAAACTAAGAGTAATAAAGTCATGAAAGGCTTTTTTATTGAGGCGTCGGGTGGGAATCTGTGTTCAAAATACTAATGCATGTACAAGCAGCATATGTGCGTAACAGGAAGCACTTGTAAAAACTACAAACAGGGATTAAATGAAGTGATGAAAGGCTGTCTGCGTTAATCTGGTGAGAAACACTTTACGACAGCGGGACAAATAAATCATTTCCACTGCAGACGCCTCACTTTGAATTACTCGTTCTCACTTTAACAACTAACACTTTTTTGAGTCTGTAAAACGTGCCTCGCTGTGCGGTTCACTTCACGGGTTTTTACAGGCGCTAATTCTGCTTTTAATCTTTTACAAGCGGCGGAGGGAAAGAGCACTCAACTCAAATCCCTCAGACACGTCGACTTTAAAAAGGGTTATCTCTATCAAATGAACTAAAAAAGAATACATTAAAGAACGTAATCTCTTGATTATTTTTAGACGTTTAAGCGGACAGTGTGCATCCTCAGAAATAGAGCTGCAACAGTTATTAAATTCATTCTTCACGCCCCAAAAAACATCTTTAAATGCCTATAAATCTGTAGTTTAAAGGTCCCATGTCATGCTTTTCCGGTTATTACCCGTCCCCTTGTGTTATGGAGCTTTTATGTAAACGGTCTGCAGAGTCACTAACCCTCAAAGTACACCCTGTAGCGAGTAAAACTAACACAGAGAAGACCTGTCTATGCTGCCCCAGAACGCCTCGTTGGACATTTCTCTTTTTCCATTGTTTGCTTCCTGGGTTCTGTGACGTGTGAACACCCAAATCAACAACAAATGACCGGATTGGCCCAAATGGACCAATCAGCGGAGCACCTCACACACCAGGATCCCTTGGCTAACTATCAGGGAGTCCCATTGACTTGCATAGAGCTCCCTGAACGCTGGTAATAGACGAGTTGGGATGGTGGAGAAATGCTCTCCGCAGACCCATTCTCACAGCGTTCTAAACCTTTTTCTTCCTCAATATCAAGCCACACTTATTGTTGTTACTTCGGCTGTGAGTGTTTGTGTGCTCAGGATGAGTTTCATGTGTCTCTCTGTATCGCCGACCTGGAAGCCTGTCCGCTCCTCGCAGCAGCTCACAGCAGCGGCGAGCAGCAACGAGCCTCGCAACGTCCCGACCAATCAGAGCACACTGTGCTCAAAGGGAGGGGGGGGCAGGAGCTCCAACAAGCCGTTCACAGAGAGTGAATACACATACTATACAGAGATGCTGTATGAGAAACCGATGTGAGTTTGGAACATTGAACAATGTAAATCTATTCTGGTAGACCTCAACAATGGAAATATGATCAGTAGAAATGGCCATGACACGGGACCTTTAAAAAACGTAATCTCTTGATTATTTTTAGAAATGCTTAGAAATAGAGCTGCAACAGTTATTAAATTCATTCTTTACGCCCCAAAAAACATCTTTAAATGCCTATAAATCTGGAGTTTAAAGGCTTTTATAAATCTAAAGTGAATATCTTTGGACTTAAGAGAAACTGGCAAGGGCCATTTTATTTTTATAACATTTTGTCATGTCAACAAGTGAGACGCTGGGAAAAAAGGGCTCATGATCGAGAATTAATTTTTAAAACATCTATTTTTTGCATGAAAAGGGAAGAAATGTGTCTTCGATTCACAATTTTAAAATTTGCTTGAAAAAAATAAAGTCAACTTATCTACATAAAAACATAAAAGAAGATTAGAAAGAGGAACAGTAAATCAAAGTTAAAATAAAAAATTATAGAAATCTGAGTGAAAACTGGTTCCTGGTGGCCATCCTTAATATTTAAAATAATTTTCTGCGGATGTTTTTCTCAGCAAGGTGGTCATTACACATCTTGCACCCTAAATGTTGAAATACTTCTCCACAATGAGAGGGCAGTGATGTTTGTTCGCAGCCTGTAATTCTACTAACCAGTTTAACTACTTTTAAAGTCTTTGTCCCGCTTCAGACGCTCTGATATTTTAGATAGTTTCCCATCCCGCCCGCTCTGACCTGCCGCTCACCCCGCCTGCAGCCGCTTCTATAAATAACTTATTCTGCTTCTTCTTCCCAAGCGAAACCCGGCAGTTAAACTATGAAATGTGAATTTCTCACAGCCGGAGGCCACTTCTTCCCTTTGATAATCCGACAGCACAAAACACGAGAAGTCGGTGTGAAACAGACATTACATGATGGGAAAGTCCATAACTTTAACCAGATTTCTACAACTTGTTCGTTCAGTCTCCCCGAGGTCAAAATAAGCCGTGGAACATATACAAATGTACTTAAGTTAGGGAATAAAAGGTCAATTGTTGGAAGTTATTTAGCAGATTGATGTTCAAAGTCAGCATTTCTCCCTACACGCTGTTCGGCTAATGCTAACGTTAGCTCAGCTTGTTTCTCTGAGAACTTCAGATCCAGACGTGTAGGAAGAGTTAACTGGAGGCAAATGTAATGTAAGAAGTAGCATCCTCTTCAAATCAAACAGACCTGCTGATTAAAACCTGTAAAAACACTGACTAAAGCAGTTTTATGTTAAAAATCTGTGTTTCTCCAGAGGGGCTACGAGCTAAAGGCTAACACTGTCATCTTGTTTCTGATTTCCCGCAAGATCCCAACATGCACAAAACTTTTAGAAGAGGCTGAATGATCCTAAAAACTTGCCTTGTCTCTAAAATGAATGACTCGATGAGTAGAAGAAGTAGAAAAACACTGAATAAATCTGTGTTTCTCCAGTGGACAGAGCGGCTACGAGCTAAAGGCTAATGTTAGCTTTCTCTGATAAGTTCAGATCCAGACGTCCCAACACTAAACTCCTTCATCTGGTTTAAAAAGCAGCAGAAACCTGTTCAAATGTGGCTTAAAACGGTCCATTTATGACAGTTTCTTGCAGTCAGCCTACACTCAAAGGGGATACGACAGCTTCACCGAAATGAACGATTAATGGCATCCTACTTCCCAAGGATTTGCATTTCAAGACATTGTAAGACCAATTATGGCCCTTATTTCAAGGTAAATTAAGAACAGAAGAGCATTATTAAACCGTTTTTGATTCAAAGCCTTTCAAGACTTTCTCCTCCAGGATCAGACGGTAGAGTTGTTTTATTAAAAGTCACATCTCTTCAGCTTTTTTGTGAGTGTGTACCTGAGTGTGTTTCCGCAGGCTCTGATGAGCTGCACGATCTCTTTGTGCCGAAATCCTTCCACCGTCTCCTCGTTCACACTGGAGATGGTGTCCCCTGCACACACACACACACACACACACACGGTCAGCATGCACTTATTTACTGCTGCAGGATTGATTGTTTGATTGCATGAAACGTCGACATGTGCAGCACAAATGTGAAGACGTGGCTGATTAATGAACTGCAGCATGTTTTAAAAACAGCCACGTGTGCGTGTGTGTGTGTGTGTGTGTGTGTGTGTGTGTATTTATATATGTGGTGTGAACTCTGATGTCTTTGTGAGGTTTCTGCACAAAGCTTTTATTCTGCTCTTTCAAAACCCACCGCCATGTGATGCAGTCAGAGAGGCGTGAGGACAATCGGAGAGACATGTGAGGAATGTAGGAAGTGAAACTGAAGGTCTGATGGAGGAAGAGGAGCAGGGTCCTCTTCCTCCTTTAGTGACGGAGACGTTAGACTGAGGTCAACGAGGTTAAAACCAGAGACGGTGTATAGACCGCTGACGTGCTCAATAACACGATGTCCAGCCTCAGACTCTCACTGTGAGAAGTCATTACCAGACAAAAGAGAACAGGAACGTAAACCCAATTTTAGGTCATCTGAATAAGTCCTATTTTTGCGACTGTAAAGGAATACAGTTAACTTTTTTTTTGTATCCTGGTAAGACAGTATTGATTTGAAGATGCTGCCTTTTGATCATGTCCACACAGCAAGAAATAGGGACGTTTTTAGCTATTTTAACGTTGTTTAAAGCCACTTTTTGCACCCATCACTAGGCAGGGGACAGTCACAATCATCCTGGCCTTAACATTATTACACAATTGTATCCGGATAATAATCAAAAAATGCTTAAAACTCTTAAAGAGACACTAAAAGCATTTTTTTTTGGGCTGAATCCCAGATACTTTGTCCCACTGCATATAAAAACCTAACATGATGCAGGTTTGTTCTTATTTTACAGGATAGTTTAAGTGGGATCATTTCTTTACTTCACTACAATGACAGCAAGTTGGAGAGCGATTACAATTTGTAAAAGCATGTGAGGATATTCACAATCCCTCTTGAATGTGTGGAAGAAATAATCTACAAGTACTTCATATTAGCAGATGAGCTGCGGTGGAGCAGAAGTAACGTAACACTATATAAAAAGGACTTAAGCAAAGTCAAGAACCTTAAAATTAGACTTAAGTGCAGTGCTTTACTTAGTGACTGAGTCTTTTGAGTGTGTGTACGAAGCATTACGTGTTAAAATGCTATGTTTGATAATATAAAACCTCCCCTCGTCGTGCAGCAAGTTCGTGAATGTCATGCCTCAGTAAGCGCTCCATTGTGTTGGTAATGGTCCCAACGATACACTAGACACAATCAAAAGAAGAACAGATCTAAAAAGGTGAAGGAACTTATGAAATATTTCCTCTTTTTAAAACCTGGCCGTCACATTTTCCAAAACAGACGAGTGACGTTTTCCAAATTAAAATATAACTTCCTCTAAAACCGAGCGGTTGTGTTTGCTCTTCTGTTTTTGGCAGTTTGGTGAGAGGAGGTGTCAGAGAGGTGTCGTCTGGAAATACACACACTGAGTCGCTTGTTGACTGGAAAATGAGAGGGCGTATTTACACACCACACACACACACACACACACACAGAGAGAGCCACGCACACCACACACACCACGCACACACAAACAGAGAGAGCCACGCACACCACACACACACACACACACCACGCACACACACACACACACACAGAGAGCCACACACACACACACACACACACACACACACACAGAGAGAGCCACGCACACCACACGCACACACACACACACACAGAGAGCCACGCACACCACACACACACGCACACACACGCACACAGAGAGCCATGCACACCACACACACACACGCACACACGCACACAGAGAGCCACGCACACCACACACACACACACACACACACAGAGAGCCACGCACACCACACACACACACACACACACCACGCACAGAGAGCCATGCACACCACACACACACACACACACACACACACAAACAGAGAGAGCCACGCACACCACACACACACACACACCACGCACACACACAGAGAGCCACACACACACACACACACACAGAGAGACACACACACTCACACACACACACACAGAGAGCCACGCACACCACACACACACACACCATACACACACACACACACTGTGTACACGAGTGTCAGAGAAACCATAAAAAGACCCTCACTTCCCCTCATGCATGAGCAGCAGTTCAGGTTATTTTAGGCTTTCATCACAGAAACTCACCGACTTTAAGTCCCGCCTCCTGCGCCGGGCTGTCCTCGTGCACTTTGCACACAAACGTGCACATCTCCACCGAGTTCTGGTCCTCATGGTGCAGCCCGTACGTCTGAGGAGAGACAACACACACTCTTTATTAAGACTTTCTTCTGCTGCAATATTTTATTTAACTTCACAGGGACAGTGCCGTCGAGTCATCCAACTAGTTATTAACACATGACATCACATGTCACCTGTTAGACGCTTTTCCCCAAACACACTGTCCCACTGAGCCACAGCCTCCCTTAGACTATTCAAGTTCCAAGGCTTAATAAGTCACATGCTCCTCCAACAGACCAACATATATAGGACATATAACAAATACAACAGTGCAAGTAAATACAAATAAAATAGAAATATTGCAAGAGTCTATAAGTAAATTGAGAGACTATTTCTGTACCGCAGCACCTTGACAGATGTTGTGAAGAGGACATCATTATTATCGAAGATGCCAATATGTTGAATGCAGGACTTCCACTTTAATGAGGGTTTTTTTAAACTTTATTTTTGCCATTTTTACTTGGAAATCTGAGCACTTCTTCTTCCTCCTCTGATACATATTTCCGTGGTATTATGAATTTGCTTCTGGGAGGAAAAGCGGCTTTGTTTCTATTTCTGATTGGATGTACCCGCCCTTCCTACAGGAAGTGATGTCACTCTGAGCGTCTCCAGTTTGTCCTCTGGTGCCGAGTTCAGGATCCAGTATGCAAAAAAGGATATTTGCCTGTCAGCTATATTTGCGTGGGTTATAAGTTTATCTTGCAGGCGGCCGAGCAGGAAGTGACCTGAATCTTTGCAAATGTTCCGAAACAGTCAAACATGGATCTGAGTTTTAGTGAGAACACTTCAGCGCGTCAGATCGAGAGCTCGGTAGAACACACACTTTGAGAGTGTGCGAGCTGTGTGTGAGCTGTGTGTGAGGGAAAGGCCCTGAGCTTCAGAGATGAAGTCAGAAAAAGGAAGTGTGTGAGGTTGTGATACGGTGTGTGTGTGTGGGTGTGTGTGTGGGTGTGTGTGTGGGTGTTCTGTAGATACACTCTGGTGACTGAAAGAAGGAAGAGCGTGAAAACTCATGTGGAAGTAAACAAAAACTGTTTCCAAGATAACTAAATATTATGAACACAAATACGAAGATCAGTTAGAAATCAGGTTATCGTTGTCTGATCGAGCACAAGGAAAGAAATTAGGACTGATGAATGGAGAGTCAAATATAACTGATAAGAGGTGATCAATCTTTAAAGGGTCCAATGCAGGACACACACACTCTACACACTGTCCGGGTAGTTTAGAGCGCATAGTGTGTGTTCATGTCTGTTTAAAAAAAAGGAAGACTTTGCATGTTTTGCCTCCTCACGTCCGCTGATATGATCTGCACCACTTCCTCTCATGATTCAGTTTGTAATCAGAGTTTCAAAATTGAGTTATTGTGCAAAAAGTATTCCTACAATCTACATCAGTGCTGCTCTGAGCTGTTGTTGCTATCAAATACGTTTTATTAGCATTTCCAGTATTGTTAGCTCTCTTTAAAGTAGAGACACTACATACTGATATACACCTGAACATCAGCAGGAGAGGACTCTTTAAAGTAGAGACACTACATACTGATATACACCTGAACATCAGCAGGAGAGGACTCTTTAAAGTAGAGACACTACATACTGATATACACCTGAACATCAGCAGGAGAGGACTCTTTAAAGTAGAGACACTACATACTGATATACACCTGAACATCAGCAGGAGAGGACTCTTTAAAGTAGAGACACTACAAACTGATATACACCTGAACATCATCAGGAGAGGACTCTTTAAAGTAGAGACACTACATACTGATATACACCTGAACATCAGCAGGAGAGGACTCTTAAAAGTAGAGACACTACATACGATACACCTGGACATCAGCAGGAGAGGACTCTTTAAAGTAGAGACACTACATACTGATATACAGCTGAACATCAGCAGGAGACTCTTTAAAAGTAGACACTACATACTGATATACAGCTGAACATCAGCAGGAGAGGACTCTTTAAAGTAGAGACACTACATACTGATATACACCTGAACATCAGCAGGAGAGGACTCTTTAAAGTAGAGACACTACATACTGATATACACCTGAACATCAGCAGGAGAGGACTCTTTAAAGTAGAGACACTACATACTGATATACACCTGAACCTCAGCAGGAGAGGACTCTTTAAAGTAGAGACACTACATACTGATATACAGTACACCTGAACATCAGCAGGAGAGGACTCTTTAAAGTAGAGACACCACATACTGATATACACCTGAACATCAGCAGGAGAGGACTCTTTAAAGTAGAGACACTACATACTGATATACACCTGAACATCAGCAGGAGAGGACTCTTTAAAGTAGAGACACTACATACTGATATACACCTGAACATCAGCAGGAGAGGACTCTTTAAAGTAGAGACACCACATACTGATATAAACCTGAACATCTACTATTTAAAGAACGGTGCGTTCGCTGCAGGGCGACAGATCGGGAGATTTCGAGGTCAGACTGTGAATGGTCTGCAGGTTTTTAACACGTGAGAAAACCACGCGGCTGAAAATAAAAAACCGCCTGGAGAGAAACAGAGCGTTTCCTCTGGAGTCATGAGACTGAGTGCTGCGTGACCTCTGACCCCCAACGCACGGTCGGATTAAAGGATTTCAGGATGAGACGCTTCAGTTTATCACAGAAATCCTGTTAAAAGCACTCCAGAGGTTACTCCCCCCCACCCACCTCTGATAAAACACAGATGTTAATCCTCTCACCTGGATTTCAAAGCCAAACGCCTCCTCCTCCTTCTTCTCCAGCACCACCACCTTCCTGCAAAACAACAAGCAAATCATTTTTATGATATATACATATATTTTTAGTTTGTTAAAGAAAAGCTCTTTGGGGGTGTTCCTATAGGTTTTGGCGACTCCTTTGTTTACTTCCAGAACATGGTGACATCACTATGGAACACTTGCGCTCTTATTGGCTCCAACACATTGTACATTACAGGCTAAGGGGCGGGACATCTCTTGGCTGTTGACCAATCGCAACAGAGCCGGCCAGCTAACCAATCAGAGCAGACTGGGCTCTGGTCTCACAGGAAATAATACTTTAAAAGTACACAATACTCCCATTTCTTCACGAAAAAGGACAAAAAACAAATGTATTAATCAGTTATTATTCAAACTGAACTTTATGAAGTGTGTATTTGAATTTCTAACAAACATATTAATAATCTCTTTATTTTATAGCCCACAGGATACATCTATAATGAGTTAATTGTTAGTAGCAGCTTCCCTAAGAACTGAAAGCCCTTTATCCACTCGGTAGAGATGGTGATTGTTATGCATCATTCTGTGAGCGTGCTGGTGAATATTTAATCAGTCTTTCTGCCCTTTGCATGAGAGCAGCAGTGTTCACGCCGTACAGACGGTTACTGTACGTCTGCAGGAAACAGAGCAGCTCTGTGCAGCGCTGAGATATCTGCTTATGAGATTTAGATAAAGACAGAGAGGAATCCAGAACGTCTCCTCCGCCTGCGTACAGCTCTGAATATCATGAATACTGACAGGCACAGAAAGACGCACATGATTCAGTCTAAAAGATTAGAAAACTGTGAGGAATCACTAGTCAAAACCTTTTACTTGGGAAACCAGAGGGACGTAAACATCTCCTCTCACCCTCGGCCTGAGTAGATCCAAAAAACGCTGCAAGAGGCTAGGAATCCCGCATGATTTGCTCCATAAAACATATTAAAAAACTGTGAGGAATCACTAGTCAAAATATCCTAGAGCCCATGACGATGTCTATTTATTTGACACATATTCTGAAATCCATAAGTATTCACTTCATAAAAATATCCAACAAGAGCAACGTGAAACTAAGAGGCAGAAAAAGCCGAAAGACTATAAATCCCACGGAGCGTTTTACTGATTTTACACATGATTCGCTCTATAAAACATCAGACAAGTCAAAATGTCCCAGAGCTTAAAATGATGCATTCAAGTGTCTTCATTTAACTGACAAGTAATCTAAAACCCATAAATATTCCCTTCATAATAAAACAGAAGCCCTCGGCCTGCGTATGTCCAATAAAACTGTGAATATCATGAAAACTAAGACGAGACTCTAAATCCCACATTTATCTGGTCTTAAAACTGACTGATGTTACTCATGATTCTCTCTATAAAACAAAAAGTCAAAATGTCCTCGAGCCCAGGAAGGTGTCTCCAGATGTTTTATCTGCTATGATCTAACACCCAAAAATATTCACTTCATGATCATATAAAACTGAAAAAAGCCTCACATTTTAGTTTGAGAAGGTGGGGAATCCAGAGCAGTGTGTGTGTGTGTGTGTGTGTGTGTGTGTGTGTGTGTGTGTGTGTGTGTGTGTGTGTGTGTGTACCTCTGTGGTTCAGGAGTCAGAGTTAATGGTTTCCACTTCTGCAGCCCACCGCCCTGGAGGAGAAAACGAAACATGATTCGAGTGAAACACCTGCGTGACGTTAACCATGACTCATCAGGATTTCCCCCAAAACACACACACACAAACCGGTCCAGCAGGGTAAAACACACACACACACACTCCCGCATACACACACACACACACACACGTTTGTGTTGCCTGAAGCGTCAGAGAGCAGAAACCTGAAGGTCCAGTCGCTCTGCTCCGTGTTTACTTCACTGTCACAACATCAGGATCAAATTAGCCCCAGTTCACACAGATGATGCCTTCAGGGACTCACACTAATGATGCCTTCAGGGACTCACACTAATGAACTGTCTGACACTAAGCACCATTAGGGGAAGTTTGTCAGGAAACCCAGACAGAGGAAGAGGAAGTATCACTGAAGACAAAGTGTGAACACCTTTTTAGACTCACGAGCAGCATCAGTGAGTCCGTCATTTTCAATACGTTTATACACTTTGTTTTGATCCTTTATTGCAGATTCTTACTTCTTTATTCTATTCAACCGTCTCAGTTTCCCGCTGTGATTATTCAAGTATTTCTGATACTTAAGTCGGAAGGAAATGACTTAATGTTGGGATTTCTGCTCTTTTGACAAGCGTCTCTGTCTCGATGGAAACATATTTTTTAATTAATCAAGAGTTAAAGTAATGTTTAAAGCAGAAGTCTACTTAAACGCGGTTTTTACACGTTTTATTTTATAATAACGTGACTATCTTTTGGGTTTGGAGGAACTGAGAAGGACATTTTGTAATATTTCGGGACATTTTATGCGCAAAAATATCAATTAATGTAGAAAATAAGCTTCAGGTTAACCCATTAAGAACTGAGACCTTAAGACTTCCAGATGTTATTCAATTAAAAAGGATAGAAATATAATCAAGAAAATGTTTTATAAGTCCAAGTCATTTGAGGAAACTGGAAACTTGACACGAAAAAGAACTGAAAGGTTAAAAATAGTTAATAAACGTATGAATTAATCGCCTAATCAGCTGTTTAATATATAATTATTATTATTATTATAAACATCATATTTTATAAACTTATATGATTTGTAAGGCTGCAACTAACACATATGTCCCAGATTAACTGATGTTTTGGTTCATTAAATGTCAGAAAATAGTGAAAAACGTTCATCCAAGTCTTAAAATGTCTTGTTTTGTCCGTCTAAGTGTAAAGATATTAACTTTAATAAGATGTAAACAGAGAGAGAAGCAGCAGATCTCCAGATTTAAGAGCATTCTTTGGACATTTCTGCTTGAAAGATCAGCTGTTTTTGCAGATATCTGTCCGTCTGTAAATGCGTGAACGTCCGTGTACAAGTTATACTTTCTGCTGTAAACACGACTCGGAGTCACAATCAGCTCTTTGAGAGATAGAGCGTCTAAACACGACTCGGAGTCACAATCAGCTCTTTGAGAGATAGAGCGTCTAAACACGACTCGGAGTCACAATCAGCTCTTTGAGAGATAGAGCGTCTAAACACGACTCGGAGTCACAATCAGCTCTTTGAGAGATAGAGCGTCTAAACACGACTCGGAGTCACAATCAGCTCTTTGAGAGACAGAGCGTCTAAACACGACTCGGAGTCACAATCAGCTCTTTGAGAGACAGAGCGTCTAAACACGACTCGGAGTCACAATCAGCTCTTTGAGAGATAGAGCGTCTAAACACGACTCGGAGTCACAATCAGCTCTTTGAGAGATAGAGCGTCTAAACACGACTCGGAGTCACAATCAGCTCTTTGAGAGATAGAGCGTCTAAACACGACTCGGAGTCACAATCAGCTCTTTGAGAGACAGAGCGTCTAAACACGACTCGGAGTCACAATCAGCTCTTTGAGAGACAGAGCGTCTAAACACGACTCGGAGTCACAATCAGCTCTTTGAGAGATAGAGCGTCAAAACACGACTCGGAGTCACAATCAGCTCTTTGAGAGACAGAGCGTCTAAACACGACTCGGAGTCACAATCAGCTCTTTGAGAGACAGAGCGTCTAAACACGACTCGGAGTCACAATCAGCTCTTTGAGAGACAGAGCGTCTAAACACGACTCGGAGTCACAATCAGCTCTTTGAGAGATAGAGCGTCAAAACACGACTCGGAGTCACAATCAGCTCTTTGAGAGATAGAGCGTCTAAACACGACTCGGAGGCACAATCAGCTCTTTGAGAGATAGAGCGTCTACCTGAGTGTGAGAACACGGAAACGCTCCGTCTGCAGTAAATCTCTCAAAGAAAGAAGTCTCTGTGACGTCTCTGCGCCCAAAACTCACAGGACTGCAGCTCAAAGAGGGCTTTATCCAGAGAGAGAGAGTGTGTGTGTGTGTGTGTGTGTCAACCCCCTCCACATGTGTGCAGATGTGGAACTCAGATCTAACCAAGTACCAAAAGGAGGGAAATACACTTCACCGGTGTGGCTCTTTCTATGGACTGGAGGGAGGGTTGTTATTATTGTTTGTTTGTTTGTGAAGCGCCTTCTGTTAGCTGTTTTGAGTGTGAGGATTACAATGCTCCAATCCTTAAATAAATAATATTTCAAAATAAAAGCGCACTGAAGCTGAACATCAAAACAAACGTGTAAATATAAGCGTAATGTGGAAGTTAAGTGCGGGTACCTCAAAGCATGTTTTGTTTGTGTTATTGTGAATTAAAAAAGAGGCGCTTTCAAAATAAAGTTTGATTGATTCAAACGCTCCGATCCAGCGTGACAAACATAGTATTTCAAAAATAAAACCGCACTGAAGATAAGCAGAGTTTTAAACTAATAACAGCATGTTAGTCTGGATCAGCTCAACCAGAATTACAGAAGCACATCCTCCTCTTTAATGAATTCAATTAGCATCAGCTCGTGGTGTGTAATAGGTTTACTCTCCAGTCTGGATATCACTAGTGTCTCTACTTTAAAGAGTCCTATATCTACTTTAAAGAGTCCTCTCCTGCTGATGTTCAGGTGTATATCAGTATGTAGTGTCTCTACTTTAAAGAGTCCTCTCCTGCTGATGTTCAGGTGTGTATCAGTATGTAGTGTCTCTACTTTAAAGAGTCCTCTCCTGCTGATGTTCAGGTGTATATCAGTATGTAGGGTCTCTACTTTAAAGAGTCCTCTCTTGCTGATGTTCAGGTGTATATCAGTATGTAGGGTCTCTACTTTAAAGAGTCCTCTCCTGCTGATGTTCAGGTGTATATCAGTATGTAGTGTCTCTACTTTAAAGAGTCCTCTCTTGCTGATGTTCAGGTGTATATCAGTATGTAGGGTCTCTACTTTAAAGAGTCCTCTCCTGCTGATGTTCAGGTGTATATCAGTATGTAGGGTCTCTACTTTAAAGAGTCCTCTCCTGCTGATGTTCAGGTGTATATCAGTATGTAGTGTCTCTACTTTAAAGAGTCCTTCCTTTGTGTGTGTTTGTTGATAGCCAGTAGGAAACCAGGTCAAACATAAACTGTCTACAGTACATAAAACCATGTTTCCTAAACAGTTGACAAAATATAACTCTTACTAAACATTGTGATATTTTGATAGTCATTTTAAAGCATTAAATGCTGATTTCAACCAGTTTCTGTCATATTAAAGTGACAAAGACATGTTATGACCTTAAATACATTAAAACATTGTTATATTCATCTTTAATGAAAGTAATTGAGAGTTGCACCCATACTTTATTAGTTTTCCAGCAGCTGTTGGTAGCGCTTTATTTTGAAATGTACAACGTATAAGCAGCTAAATCACAGTATAAGACAGATGTCGATGCTCCATATTATTCTGAGGAAAGGAGATATTTGAAAGAGTCTTGAGCTCACGGTGCATCATTTAATACGTCTCATCTAAAACCTCTTTATCGTGCAGCTGCTTCATAAATCACTGAGTGTTTGGGTGGTCTGCACTGAGGAAGGGCTACTGTTGACCACACACACACACACACACACACACACACACACACACACACACACACACACACACACACACACACACACACACACACACACACACACACACACACACACACACACACACACACACACACACACACACACACACACACACACACACACACACACACACACACACACACACACACACACACACACACACACACACACACACACACACACACACACACACACACACACACACACTTTTAAACTGTCTTATATAATAATGAGGATAAATGAACTCACTTTAATACGATATAAAACCCAGAAATCAGCAGATTTGAGGCTAAAAGCCGCTTTTTCAGATTCTCTTTTGCATGAAATGTCAAATGCCAAAGCAACTATCTTTAGTTCAGTTAATCCTTGCAGCTCCAACACAGAATTAAAGATGATTTTACTTTAAGAAACGCAGAAGAATCTCCACATTTGAGAGTCTGGAAGCAGCATTTTCTGACATGTCTGCCACAAAAATCACAAATATGTTTCTGTGGATTAATCCTCCAGCTCTCATGTGTTCACAGACATCACTGCAAACCATCTCGTCCTCCTTCTGGCAGGTTAAATAATCTCTAAATATATATATATTTTGGCTTGAAATGAGCAGAATGAAGTGGAAAAAGTGGATCTAAATAACGTGTTGAAGTGAGAAATGTCTTAGAGAGGATTTAAAGGCTCTCACAGTAGGTCTAGAACATAGGACTCACATTATGAAACAGCAGAGAGAAAACGTATCTACAGCCAGTGGATCATCGGGATGCACGTTTTGTTCTGGTGAATTGATCACAAACATCAACAACAGTGTTGTTGTTCTGCATCGTGTGCAAAACGCTGAGCCTGGGAAGAAGTCGAATCAATGATTGAGCCTTTAAAGTGGAACAAGTTCACATTACGAGCTTATTAATAAGTGAGTAAAATACCTTTAGGGTGGATTTAAAAAGCTGAGAAACACTAAAAACTTCAGATTAAAAATTGTATAAAGCCTAAAAGTGTAAAAGAAAAATACACTAGAATGAATTAGTTTGTGGAAATAGTTGATATAAATTAAGTGTTTGAGTCTTCTAGGAACAATTAGAGCTCAAACATTGAGCACATTTACTTTCAGAGTGGATTTAGAAGCTGAAAAACCCTAGACACGTCTGAATAAAGAGATTAAAACGGCTGGTATGAGTTAGTTAAAGCTAAATGCACTTCTCCTACCTTATACAATCATTACTTTGTGATATCAATAAACAGTTTGAGTCTTTTAGGAACAATTAGAGTTTAAAAACTGAGTAAATTAACTTTTAAAAGCTGAAAAACACAAAAGACTTCTGGATAAAGAGATTAAAACTGAGTGTATTTGTTAGTTAAAGTTAAATGTACTTCTCCTACCTTCTACAATCATTACTTTAAGGAACAAGTTGATATAAACACAGTGTTTGAGTCTTGTGGTTCAAGCTGAAGGTATGAGCAAATTAAAGTTACATGCAGTTGAAAAAGTTGATAATAATAAAGTGTTTGAGTCTTTTCGGAACAATTAGAGCTTAAAAAGTGAGTAACTTAACTTTGATGGTGGACTTAGAAGCTGAAAACCCTCCAAACTTCAGAGTAAAGTGCTTAAAGCTGTAGTTTAGATGAATCAAAGTGCCTCGTACCTTCTTGAAGCTCCGGGGCAGAGTTCCTCCGGAGTACGCCAGGCTCTTGCTCAGAGACTTATAGTTGTACACCTCGGAGCAGTTTGTCTCCTGAGTCCTGCAGCTGTCCGACTTGGAGGACAGGAAATATATGTCACTTTCCTGAGAGCCATGCCCGCTGGAGTTCACCTTCTTCAGCCTCCTGAACGTCATGGTGCCGGGGAGCCGGAGAGAAGCGGCTCATAGAGAGAGGAGAGATGCTGCTGCTGGGGAAACAACACACTAATGCTGCTGAGAGGCTGTGGGGGCGGGGCTTATATGCTGAGGGTCCGTCAGCAGCCAATAGGAAGCCTGACGTGCATCCTCTCATGGTGCGCTCAGGGACACCTCGGAGGTTTCTGCTTCACATGTTTACTCAGATATTGTAGTAAATGTAGAAGTACTCAGATCTTGTACTGTACTTGAGTAAAAGTAGAAGTACTCAGGTCTTGTACTTGAGTAAAAGTAGAAGTACTCAGGTCTTCTAGTAAAAGTAGAAGTACTCAGGTCTTGTACTTGAGTAAAAGTAGAAGTACTCAGATCTTGTACTTGAGTAAAAGTAGAAGTACTCAGATCTTGTACTTGAGTAAAAGTAGAAGTACTCAGGTCTTCTAGTAAAAGTAGAAGTACTCAGGTCTTGTACTTGAGTAAAAGTAGAAGTACTCAGATCTTGTACTTGAGTAAAAGTAGAAGTACTCAGGTCTTGTACTTGAGTAAAAGTAGAAGTACTCAGGTCTTCTAGTAAAAGTAGAAGTACTCAGGTCTTGTACTTGAGTAAAAGTAGAAGTACTCAGGTCTTGTAGTAAAAGTAGAAGTACTCAGATCTTGTACTTGAGTAAAAGTAGAAGTACTCAGGTCTTGTAGTAAAAGTAGAAGTACTCAGATCTTGTACTTGAGTAAAAGTAGAAGTACTCAGATCTTGTACTTGAGTAAAAGTAGAAGTACCAGAGTGTAGGAATACTCTGTTACAGTAAAAGTCCTGCATTCAAAATGTTCCTCAAGTAAAAGTATAAAAGTATTATCATCAAAATATAGTTAAAGTAGCGACAGTAAAAGTAGTGATTGTGCAGATTGGTCCATTTCAGAATAATATAAATGATATGTTTTATAATGATTGATCATGAAAGTGTTCTCAAAGCTGGTAAAGGTGCAGCTAGTTTGAATGACTTTGTATACTGCAGGGTAGCTTGAGGATTTACTCCAGGTGGAACTAAAGTCTGATTTAACACTTGGTTATATTTCACATCATTCATCCACATCTGTGAAGTAACTAAAGGTATTAAATACATGTAGTGGAGTAGAAGTACACCATTTACCTCTGAACTGTAGTGGAGTAGAAGTACCAGAGTGTAGGAATACTCTGTTACAGTAAAAGTCCTGCATTCAAAATGTTCCTCAAGTAAAAGTAGAAAAGTATTTTCATCAAAATATAGTTAAAGTAGCGACAGTAAAAGTAGTCATTGTGCAGATTGGTCCATTTCAGAATAATATATATGACAGAGTTCCCGTTAGAATATTTTTTCGCCGGTCAAAATGTGCGTTAAAGTTTAAATCTTCCGGACAAAATTAGAAAAGTGCCGGTCAAAGGTCTTCTTTGTTATTTATTGAGCTTTAAAACAAATTGATATGATTCGATATTAAACAAACTAATTATAGTAGATTAACTACATTATTCAAAAGTGTACAGTAACTTACAATAACACGGGAATAATAAACGGAGCGCTCTCTCTCTCCTGACAGCCCGTCAGTATCATGCAGCTCGCGGATCCAGAGTGACCCGACAGTAAAACTAAACATATCTATAACTAGTTTAGGTAGTTGAGAGGTAATTAAAATAGCTACGTGTGATTTTCTAACCTGAAGTGTGTGTGTGTTGCTCCGCTCACGCTGCAGGTGATCATGCAGAGCTGCGTGTCGACTCGTCAGCAGCAGCTGATCTCTCTCTCCCGTCAGATTAGACTTCACTCGCGTTTATGTCCATATCGATCAGACCTAGCTAGTTCTAGCTAATGATATGACTACCTGCTTATCAAAAGACACCTAAACAATAAGCGTCGCTATGCAACCGGGTGAGGCCACAAAGTATAGCGCAGCATTATGCATTTGTTGACATGCCCACCGGAACCCCGAGGCATTACCAACAGATCAACGCACAATCAACCCGCACAGGACATCTCTTTCTCCACATTAAGTGTTAGACATTAGAATTGTCTGTCACATACTCTTTTGTCTGTCACATACTATTCTTGTCTGTCACATACTATTCCTGTCTGTCACATACTATTCTTGTAACATACTCTTTTGTCTGTCACATACTATTCTTGTGAATCTTGTCTGTCACATAAGTGGCGCAACTGATGCGGTATTGCGCTAAAGGGAAATTATTTTTGACCGGACATTTTGACCGGAGAGATTTAGATTTGCCGGTCTTCAGCATATTTTACCGGTCATAGTCCGGTAATTACCGGCTAACGGAACTCTGATATATGATATGTTTTATGATTGATCATTAAAGTGTTATCAAAGCTGGTAAAGGTGCAGCTAGTTTGGTCTGATTTAACACTTGATTATATTTCATATCATTCATCCACATCTGTAAAGTAACTAAAGGTATTAAATACATGTAGTGGAGTAAAAGTACACCATTTACCTCTGAACTGTAGTGGAGTAGAAGTACACCATTTACCTCTGAACTGTAGTGGAGTAGAAGTACACCATGTACCTCTGAACTGTAGTGGAGTAGAAGTACACCATGTACCTCTGAACTGTAGTGGAAAAGTAGAAGTACTCAGATCTTGTACTTGAGTAAAAGTAGAAGTACTCAGATCTTGTACTTGAGTAAAAGTAGAAGTACTCAGATCTTGTTCTTGAGTAAAAGTAGAAGTACTCAGATCTTGTACTTGAGTAAAAGTAGAAGTACTCAGATCTTGTACTTGAGTAAAAGTAGAAGTACTCAGATCTTGTACTTGAGTAAAAGTAGAAGTACTCAGATATTGTTCTTGAGTAAAAGTAGAAGTACCAGAGTGTAGAATACTCTGTTACAGTAAAAGTCCTGCATTCAAAATGTTCTCAAGTAAAAGTAGAAAAGTATTCTCATCAAAATATAGTTAAAGTAGCGACAGTGAAAGTAGTCATTGTGCAGATTGGTCCATTCAGAATAATATATATGATATGTTTATAATGATTGATCATGAAAGTGTTCTCAAAGCTGGTGAAGGTGCAGCTAGTTTGAATGACTTTGTATACTGCAGAGCAGCTTGTGGATTTACTCCAGGTGGAACTAAAGTCTGATTTAACACTTGATTATATTTCACATCATTCATGCACATCTGTGAAGTAACTAAAAGGATTAAATACATGTAGTGGAGTACAAGTACACCATGTACCTCTGAACTGTAGTGGAGTAGAAGTACACCATGTACCTCTGAACTGTAGTGGAGTAGAAGTACACCATTTACCTCTGAACTGTAGTGGAGTAAAAGTACACCATTTACCTCTGAACTGTAGTGGAGTAGAAGTACAAAGTAGTATAACATGGAGTAGCATTTTGACACTTGTTCTTCAGTATTCCCATTTAATGCAACATATACTTTTACCTCTCTACATGTTGGAGGCAGATAAAGTCAGTCATGGTTTTTCCTGCAGCATTTGAATGCAGCATGTGTTGCTGGCAGACTAACCTCTCATTAAAGTGAAGGGCTGACATTACTCAGGGAAAACTAATATGTATCCTCTGCACAAACTCCTGCTTTGACAACACAGAGATTACGTTTTGAGAAGAGGAATTACATTATAAAGAGGCAGAGAGAAAACTATTATTTACAGTCAGTGGATCCTGAGAGGACAGCGCCTCCTGGTGGTGGAAGAAAGAATCCACAACATAATAAAGACAGGAACCAAAGACTGAAGTTAATATGATTTATTAAAATCTTTACACAGTGAGTTAATTCAGGCGTAATACATGATCCGGATATATAGAAACGATATGACTGATTAAAGCATTTAAATAACAACCAATTAATTCAAACAAAACTCAATTAATAAGTTAGATAACACAGATTTATTTTCCCCCTCTGACACACACACACACACACACACACACACACACACATACACACACAGTCCTGTTCCCGAAAACACTTTCAAGTATCTTCTGCAAAGGTACGGCGGCCCAGGAGTGACAATAATAATACAAAATTAATAAATTAAGGCTTTAATTGTATTACATTAGTATAGAAAGCACTACATTTGTAATATTTTAAGACACACATTCATACTTTCCAGACTACAAACTACAGATCAATTTAAAATAATGTTTACGCTGCTCTTGAGTGATTTTTTGTTTACTTTGATGTTTGGTTTTCGTTTTTTCTCAACAGGGTTCTTTCTAAAAAGTTATGAGTACTGTGGCGCTGATCTTGTTTATAAGATATATCAATTAGTAGCCGTGGACGTAAACAACAACAACGTGACGTCGTGGGGTCCGTGAAAACAAAGCTGCCGTCTGACGCTCTGTTTGAAACTCAGATTTCTGGAGGAGTTAAACAGTTTTTGAGGAACAGAAATATAGTTTTCTGGAATCACGTTAACATTTTACGGGGAAAATCTGCATTTTGATATGAGGTCGCACACCGAGAGGAAGAGGGCGCACACAAAACCCTGGGAGTTATTTATTTGTGTGCAATTTTTAATTACTTGTAGTTATCGACTAGTATAATATAAATGTATTTCTTGATTAAAAAGAGAGGACATGCCCTTACGTAAGCATCATTTCATTTCACTTCTTCCCAAAAAAGAAACGAAATTCATACCCCCGATGATCCCTCAGCATTCAACAAGTCATGTATTTGTGTGTTAATTAATTCATAACATGTGCACAAGTTATTTAATTATTATGACAGCTAATTTTGCACGAATCAGTTCAATTCTACCTGTAAATGAAACGTGTTTTAAAACATATTTTTTGCTCTCTTGTCACTCCCGGGCCTCCGTAGTCACGTATGATAAAAGTCCCCAAAACATAGTAAATATGATGTTTGACAGCATGTTTACAGCCACAGAGAAAACAGCAACACCACGTGGATAAGATCCAAAGTGCACGACGACACTGTTCTACTAACAGCCGACATAAAGGGAACAGGTGAAGGCACGGGAAGCTGAGTACACTTCTGTTAGCGTGATATATATTCACTTTAAATATGGCAGCGAGAGTGGAGTATTAATACAAAAAAAACATCATATTTCCACGATGCAAACTAACCGGAGTTTCCATACAGCGCCATGCGTCGGTTACAGAGATGCAGGTTTTCTTCTACAACATTCAGACTGCTTTGATTTAATCCTAAAAAGGGGGTTATTTACAGTAAACCAGTGCAGGGGCAGGGGGTCCTTTTATTTGAAGAAACCGGAAGACTTGCTCGGAGGACCCATCAGCATTCTGGCCTGGTTCTTGTGAGTGATGTGGATCTGGAATAAGAAGAAAAGTCCCGTTTGTTAAAATATAATAAAATCATAAACACAATTCTGAGTTTTAGAAAAGCATTTAAAGCATTAAAAATGTGCGTTGTTGTTTTTAAACCTGGATTTAATTGGTCCTTATAATTGGTTCAGTATTTAACAAAAGCTCTGAGATATATTGATTTAATCAGTAATGTGGATAACATGACGGAGTGGTTCAAGCAGTTTGAATTCAGTATTTAAAATTGTAATCATTAAAATAAAAATAATAAAAAAAATAAAACAATTAATTTCAGTTTACAAAAGTAAAATGTAAGAATAAAAATGTTTTAAAAGGAAAGAAAATGTTTAATAATTTTAAAATATTCCCAAATAAATACACATTTAATAAAAAAAAATGCATTTAATTTATCCCAAAAAAAAAAATTCAGAAACTAAAAAGTTTAATTAATTTAAAAGAACAAAAAAAAGTTTTAAAATGAAAAACAAAAGTTAAATTAATTTCTAAAAAAAAATAAAAATTAATTCAGCCATGAGAATTAAAAACACTTTAATATCACTAAGCTTTGTGGTTCCAGATATTTTCACATCTACCGTCATTAATAATTAGTAAATACAAAACTGTGAGTGTCATGTTAGTGTTCACCGTGCAGGGAGGCTGCATCCACGGCTCCCCGTCGATCTGCATCGGCAACGCCTTCTTCACCCTGAGGGAGCACAAGATCCACAGCAGAGGGTCAGAACAACCACAAAGAATTAGATCCACAGCAGAGGGAAGATCCACAGCAGAGGGTCAGAACAACCACAAAGAATTAGATCCACAGCAGAGGGAAGATCCACAGCAGAGGGTTAGAACAACCACAAAGAATTAGATCCACAGCAGAGGGTTAGAACAACCACCTTAATGTGGGATTTAAATATAAAAGAAGACGCAGCATGCAGGATGATTGTGATGCAAAGAGCCGAGGATCATCGTCTGAGTCGAGCCTCGTTAAGAGCCTGAATGCAACACGTCTGAGCGTTTCTCCGCTGGAGCCTGAATGCAACACGTCTGAGCGTTTCTCCGCTGGAGCCTGAATGCAACACGTCTGAGCGTTTCTCCGCTGGAGCCTGAAGGCAACACGTCTGAGCGTTCCTCCGCTGGAGCCTGAAGGCAACACGTCTGAGCGTTTCTCCGCTGGAGCCTGAAGGCAACACGTCTGAGTGTTTCTCCGCTGGAGCCTGAAGGCAACACGTCTGAGCGTTTCTCCGCTGGAGCCTGAAGGCAACACGTCTGAGCGTTTCTCTGCTGGAGCCTGAAGGCAACACGTCTGAGCGTTTCTCTGCTGGAGCTGAAGGCAACACGTCTGAAGGTTTCTCTGCTGGAGCCTGAAGGCAACACGTCTGAGCGTTTCTCGGCTGGAGCCTGAAGACAACACGTCTGAGCGTTTCTCGGCTGGAGCCTGAAGGCAGCACGTCTGAGAGTTTCTCTGCTGGAGCCTGAAGGCAACACATCTGAGCGTTTCTCTGCTGGAGCCTGAAGGCAACACGTCTGAAGGTTTCTCTGCTGGAGCCTGAAGGCAACACGTCTGAGTTTCTCTGCTGGAGCCTGAAGGCAACACTTCTGAAGGTTTCTCTGCTGGAGCCTGAACGCAACACGTCTGAGTGTTTCTCTGCTGGAGCCTGAAGGCAAACACGTCTGAGCGTTTCTCCGCTGGAGCTGAAGGCAAACACGTCTGAGCGTTTCTCTGCTGGAGCCTGAAGGCAACACGTCTGAGCGTTTCTCCGCTGGAGCCTGAATGCAACACGTCTGAGGTTTCTCCGCTGGAGCCTGAAGGCAACACGTCTGAGCGTTCTTCCGCTGGAGCCTGAAGCAACACGTCTGAGCGTTTCTCGCTGGAGCCTGAAGGCAACGTCTGAGTGTTTCTCCGCTGGAGCCTGAAGGCAACAGTCTGAGCGTTTCTCCGCTGGAGCCTGAAGGCAACACGTCTGAGCGTTTCTCTGCTGGAGCCTGAAGGCAACACGTCTGAGCGTTTCTCTGCTGGAGCCTGAAGGCAACACGTCTGAAGGTTCTCTGCTGGAGCCTGAAGGCAACACGTCTGAGCGTTTCTCGGCTGGAGCCTGAAGACAACACGTCTGAGCGTTTCTCGGCTGGAGCCTGAAGGCAGCACGTCTGAGAGTTTCTCTGCTGGAGCCTGAAGGCAACACATCTGAGCGTTTCTCTGCTGGAGCCTGAAGGCAACACGTCTGAAGGTTTCTCTGCTGGAGCCTGAAGGCAACACGTCTGAGCGTTTCTCTGCTGGAGCCTGAAGGCAACACTTCTGAAGGTTTCTCTGCTGGAGCCTGAACGCAACACGTCTGAGTGTTTCTCTGCTGGAGCCTGAAGGCAACACGTCTGAGCGTTTCTCCGCTGGAGCCTGAAGGCAACACGTCTGAGCGTTTCTCTGCTGGAGCCTGAAGGCAACACGTCTGAGCGTTTCTCTGTTTTTATCTCATTTGATTTTTACCCAGGATTTAAATATGTAAAGTTAATTATTTCAGCACTTTACATATATCCACATACTACCAAAAATATATAAAGAATTTCTTCACAAATACATTTGAATTAAAGAACAAAAAAGTCTCTTAACATTATATTAAAAAAATGTCATGACCGTGATAAAGGTCTGATTAATTCATTAATAATTTTAGATTTGATTGAGAGACCCTCAGTATTGTGTGTTGACTTTTAGAAGTAGTTCCTGACCTGATGGTGATCTGCGAGGTCTTGGCCAGCCTCACGGCGCTCTTCAGCCCGGTGTAGATCTGACCCATCTCCATCGCCCCCTCCAGACCCACCACCTCCAGACGCCGGTCACTCAGGTCTGAAACACACACACACACACACAGCGTTTAATATCACACACACACAGCGTTTAATCTCTCTCTCTCTCACTCACTCACTCACTCACTCACTCACTCACTCACTCACTCACTCACTCACTCACTCACTCACTCACTCACTCACTCACTCACTCACTCACTCACTCACTCACTCACTCACTCACTCACTCACTCACTCACTCACTCACTCACTCACTCACTCACTCACTCACTCACTCACTCACTCACTCACTCACTCACTCACTCACTCACACACACACACACACACCACACACACACACACACACACACACCACACACCACACACACACACACACACACACACACACACACACACACCACACACACACACAACACACACACAGTCATCCTGTTGTGCATCTAATATAGATCTGAACTAGATTGATTGAATTGTAGTTTTATCTAGATTTATTTATTAAGTTTATTTGTAGTTTGATCTATTTGTATCTATCAAGATGTATTTATAATGTTTAATTTTCTAAATTAATTAATTAACTTTTACTTTTTATTTCTTTGAGCTTTATCCAGTTGTATTTCTTTAGTTTACTTGTAGTCGTATTTATTTATTTTCTGCTGCCCTCCGGTGGCCAGATGTTGAAACACCAGATAGGAAGTCAGACTTAACGCTTTCAATGTCATGAATAAAGTGCTGTGAATAAAGAGAAAGCTGGTTACGCCATCCAATACTGTGATCAGTTTGTCCTCTGGATGCAAGCTTCCCTTACGAATATAAATCTACTTTAAAATTGCGCACACATGAACAAGCATTAGTTTGTCTTTGTTGCACTCCTCTGATCCTCAGCAGCTGGAGGTCCTGCTGGAGGTGTGAATGATCACCTGTTTACTAAACCCTCCACTGAGCAGCTCAATGAGGCGATAAAGTCAGCTGTGAGCGTTCTGCTTCTGCTCCTCAGTGATTAAAACACTCATTAACGAGGCTCTAAGAGGGTCGTTAACACAATCCATTAAACCCAGTGAATGAAACTGGGAACCCGTGGGGGGGAAGCGTCAGTCTGACTCCTTCATCCGTCTCTGATGTTAAAGTGGAGGGCCCTGCAGGTTTAATAAATATAGTAAAATGTAAATACCTTGGGAGGCGACTTTGAGGACCTCGGGGTCCACGATGACCTCGGGCTCCTCCGGACCCCCTCCCCCTGTTTTAGCGTCCCTTTCTTGCTCTCGCCCCCAGGTTGGAGCCGCCGTGCATGCTGGGAATGTTCAGGATGGCGATGCCTTCCAGAGACAAACCGCTGAGGTCCAGAGGAGTACCTGAGCACTGGGGGGGGGCAGAGGAGTCAGTACGTTATATTTAACAAACAAAAAATACAAAAGAGGAGGGGTCATATTTAGAGGAACATAATCAGATTTTAAGGGGAATCAAATCTTAAGATCTAGACATCAGTACTTGGTATTTAAACAACACCACACAGAGCTGATGAATCCGTCTCACCTCGATCTCCAGGCTCTCGCTCAGCTTCTTGCAGGAAGCAGAGATCGTTTCTGACGTGGCAAACTCAAAGTACCACAGCTTGTTCTTCATCTGCAGAGACAAGAGTGTGTGTGTGTGTGTGTGTGTGTGTGTGTGTGTGTGTGTGGTGTGTGTGTGTGTGTGTGTCAGGTTAAAGGGATATGTGACAGTACTTTACAGGTAAACAAGTGTCCACCTGTTGTGGCGGTAAAACCAATATAAGGAGCTGAAAGAGGTTCAAATTATTTATGATTTGCTTAAAATCATATTTCTGATATCATATTAGAACAATATAGAAGGGCTTGAAAAAATACAGAAGAGGAGGGGTTATATTTAGAGGAAAATAATCAGATTTTAAGGGCAATAAAATCTTAAAATGTACAGAAAAACATTGAAATCTTTTTTTTTTTTTAACGCCCTTATATGGCACATTTTCTTTAATTTAATATATTTTTTAAATGTCTTTATTTGATAGTTTTTGCAATTCTTTTGTTGTTTTCTATAAATATTTGTATTTAATTTTATCAATTCTTTCAAAAGAATACAACAAATATATTTCTTTATTTGATTTTTTTTGCAATTTTTAGTTTAACTTCGTATGTTTATATAATTTATTTTTAATGATATTTGTATTTTTTTATTTATTCCAAAACCGAGCTACAGTCACAAAACCCAGTCTCCTGAAGGGGAGGAACATTAAGTAATCTGATTACTCTGTGATATTGTTTGTTAACATATTGACTGCGTACCTGCTGTTGAATTTCTGCGGGTGTTTCTCCCTCATGCTGTGAAAGCGGTGAGCGATGGAGGCGTCCTGAAAACACAACGTCTCAGATCAACACCCACACACTGAGACACACACACTGCGACACACACACACACTGAGGGATACACACACACTGAGACACACACACACTGAGACACACACACTGAGACACACACACACACTGAGGGATACACACACACTGAGACACACACACTGAGACACACACACACACTGAGGGATACACACACACTGAGACACACACACACTGAGACACACACACACACTGAGGGATACACACACACTGAGACACACACACACTGAGACACACACACACTGAGACACACACACACTGAGACACACACACACTGAGACACACACACACACTGAGGGATACACACACACTGAGACACACACACACTGACACACACACACACACACACTGAGACACACACACACTGACACACACACACACTGAGACACACACTGAGAAACACACACACTGAGACACACACACACACTGAGGGATACACACACACTGAGACACACACACACACACATTGAGGGACACACACACACATCGAGAAAGACACACACACACACACACACACACACACACACACTGAGGGACACACACTGAGAGAGACACCGAGACATACACACACACACCCACACCGAGAGACACACACACTGAGACACACACTTAGACACACACACACACACTTCCCGTGACACCTGTGTGTGTGTGGGTGTGTGTGTGTGTGTTTGTGTGTGTGTGTGTGTTTGTGTGTGTGTGTGTGTATGTGTGTGTGTGTGTGTGTGTGTGTGTGTGTGTGTGTGTGTGTGTGTGTGTGTGTGTGTGTGTGTGTGTGACTCACCACTCCGATGGAGAAGTAGTTGTTGATGATCTCGTAGGGCACGGGGTCTCCTTTCTCCTGGTTCTGATCCGTGAGCACCTGAACGTTCCATCGGTCCATCAGGACCTCCGTGCTGCCTTCAATGTCCCTCAGGATCCGGGTCAGATCCTCACCGTCGTACCCTGCAAAAATAAAAACACATAACATTTCTATTTGTTATTTATTTTCTGGGTTTAAGTACGTTTTTCGTACTTAAGTCGGCACTCATATTTCCCCTTACTGTACTTAAGTACATGTTTCTGGTATCAGTACTTTACTCCACTACTTATTTTTCTGACGACTTTTTACTTTTACTTCTTACATGTTGAACACAAATACCTGTACTTTCTACTTCATCTCAGAAGGTAATGTGTGCCACTATAACATCAAATCCAATATAGACGATTATGTATAAAAGAAATGTGGAGAAATTCCCTTTTAAAGATGATAAATTGACACAAAAGCAGCAACAAAGCAGTCGCATCAAGCCAATAACTATCATTATTATCATTATTAAATCTCTCACCTCCCCCCCACCGCAGACAGCGAGCGAGGTCGTTTCCTGTCCCCAGAGGAAGCACAGCGACGGGGGGGCGCACCACCAGGTTGGCTTTGTCTGAGGAACAGGAAGTGCGTCAGAATTAGGTTCACCAGAAGAAGAAGAAGAAGAAGAAGAAGAAGAAGAAGAAGAAGAAGAAGAAGAAGAAGAAGAAGGAGGAGGTCATCATAACATGGACGTGTGTTTTTAAATATGATTCTCACCTATAGCGTCGAGGATCCAGCCCACGGTGCCGTCCCCCCCGCAGACCAGGATCCTGTAGTTCTGCAGAGTCTTGAAGAAACTCAGACTGAGAGAGAGGGGGAAGATGGTTACACAGTTTCTTATAGACTCAAACAACAAAAAGACAACAAACAAATTCAAAAATTAACAAAAAAAATACAACAATTTACGAACATTAACAGATATTTACAAAAATGTACGAACATTTACAAAAAATGTAATAAATGTACAAAAATGTACCAAAAAACGTAAAAATGTACGGAAATGTACAAAAGTTTACAAATAATGTTAATACAAAAATCATAGTATAATAAGTTCTTGTTAC